>PKML01070578.1:447776-630984 GCA_002933935.1 Eutrema yunnanense | reverse complement strand
TGCGATTTTGTGCTTTGAAATTGCAGGAAAGCTTGTAACAGTTCATGGGACTGTTGTTAAAGTTAGTACTGTGAAGCCCCTTGTTACACAGATGGCTTTTGACTGTGCAAAGTGCAAAACTAGCATAACCCGGGAATTCACTGATGGAAAGTTTTCACCTCCACAAAATTGTGACTCACATGGATGCAAGTCCAGAATGTTTACTCCAATCCGATCCTCCGCTCAAACAATTGACTTTCAGAAAATCAGGTGTTCTCCTATTTGCGCCCCATGATTTTGTGTTCTTCATCTTTGTTAGTTATGCATCTTGCTTTTGTTAGTTAACTAGCTGTCCAACTGTTTTTTAGGGTGCAGGAGTTGCAAAAGCCTGAAGACCATGAAGAAGGACGGGTACCCCGAACTGTAGAATGTGAACTGATGGAAGACCTTGTGGACACATGTATCCCTGGTGATGTGGTGACTGTTACAGGGATTATAGGAGTAATTAATAATTACATGGATATTGGAGGAGGTATTGATTCTATAACTTTTTATGGTTCTCTCCATTGTTTTTAAACATTACCATGCCCAAATGTATCCTACCGTTAACTGTATAATAGCTAGAGATTTGTGTCTTGAAAGCATTCTGCCGTGGGACATATTTGGGCATCTCATTGCAGGAAAGTAAAATAGAAAACTGCCCTTCACATTTCTTATATGCATATTTTCCTTTCCACAAGATCAGTTGTTTGTTTTACTAACAATGACATTTCACCACGGGTCAAGGAGCTAAGCCTTATTACTAGTGTTGAATATCATGTCGCCATACCCTCAATGAGATTGATATACTATGCTTAGCCCTACTCAATCTTAACAAACTTTTAAAATGCTAATGTTCCAGGGAAATCCAAGTCCAACAATCAAGGATTCTATTATTTGTTTATAGAGGCAGTTTCAGTCAAAAATTCCAAGAAGCAGTCTGCATTTAATAACTCAGAAGACTCCAGTGGCGGTGTCCAGTCTGCAGATGTTGGTGACTTATATTCATTCTCACAGAGAGATTTGGAATTTATTGTGAAGTTCAAAGAAGAATATGGTTTTGATACATTCCGTCGCATACTTCATTCAGTCTGCCCATCTATATATGGACACGAAATTGTCAAAGGTCGAGTACTTCTGTTTATAACAAGTTCCCCTGGGAAATCATTGGTGAAGGCTTGATAATTACTATTAGAAGCATTGCATACCATGATACTTCTGTCATTTGTTTTTCCTTCTTATCATTTCAACAGCTGGGATTACACTATCCCTTTTTGGAGGTGTAAGAAAGCATTCCATGGATCGGAACAAAGTTCCAGTCAGAGGAGACATTCATGTCATAATTGTTGGTTAGCTTTCCAACCAAACTTTATTTAATGGCATTAACCCAGTCTAGAGAGTACATGGAGTGAGGGAAGGTTATATGTTACTAGTTTGAAACTGACGCAAAAAAAAATGATTGATGATTTCGATGCCAATAGGTGACCCTGGATTGGGCAAAAGTCAGCTCTTGCAAGCAGCATCGGCCATTTCCCCTCGTGGCATCTATGTATGTGGTAATGCGACGACTAAAGCAGGGCTCACCGTTGCTGTAGTGAAAGATTCCATGACAAATGACTATGCGTTCGAGGCTGGTAACTCCTTCCCTCCGCTTTATTTAGGCAGTACAAACTTCAGTATATGGCATATGATTCTACTGTTTCAGATATGGGTTAGAGTCACGCTGTTGATAGATAGTCTTACTTAATACTTAGGCTAAACTGGCAGTCTAGTTGGGTCAGAGGTGCTAAAATATTTGCCTATATTGATGTTTGAGGATGAGGCATGCCTTGTAGGTTTCAAGTGATGTCATTATCTGTGGATGTTATGCTGTCTATAGTTTCGCTAGAATGGAGGCTAAGTTAGCAGCAATCTATAATATTTCTACAAGATTAAGTTAGTACATTCAAGGGTTTGTAGCTTCAACACTGTTTGATCAGTTGAAGAACTTTACACCAGTGAAAAGTTGCTCATGCATAGAAACTCTTACTTGAAATATGTTCAACTGATTTGTGGGTAGGAAGAAAAATCTCCGTCTTTGTTAATCTAGCGCTACCCTATGAGCAGGGGCCATGGTACTTGCAGATGGCGGGTTGTGCTGTATTGACGAATTTGATAAAATGACCACCGAGCATCAGGTTTGTCTTATTGGTAATGTCATTACTTCTGATGCTGACATTATTTTCTCATTAACTTGCATCACATTGCCATAGGCTTTGCTAGAAGCAATGGAACAACAATGTGTCTCTGTTGCAAAGGCTGGGCTTGTAGCTAGTCTATCAGCTCGGACTTCTGTTATAGCAGCAGCAAATCCTGTTGGTGGCCACTACAAGTAATTTTCTTACTGTGCTATCTCATCATTGTGGGAGTGTTTGAATCATAGTTGCAACACTGTTCAGTGCAGAATAACCCTGCATCTTTCAAGGTTTGAGACTGGGTGAGAAAAGAAAACCAAAATAGCATATTTTTGTGATACTTACCATCGTCTTCATGATCTCATTCCAGCCGAGCAAAAACTGTAAACGAGAACTTAAAAATGAGTGCTCCCCTTCTCTCGCGGTTTGATTTAGTTTTCATATTACTTGACAAACCTGATGAGCTACTCGACAAGCAAGTCTCAGAGCATATTATGTCGGTGAGTCTCTCCATCTGGAATTATTGTTGTGGAACATGCCTCAAAGAGATATTAGCATACTTTTCTCTCTCGTTGGTGGACAAAAATCAGTGACAGCTACAGTGCATTAGACATATTTGAATGTTGTCGCATTCTAAACCTTAGATAAATGCTTGGTTGATATACTTAATTGGCTCTATGCATTGGTTAGTTCAAAGCCATTAATATAGAATCTTACCTTGAATTTTTTCCTGGCAGCTTCATTCTGGAGGTGGAGAAACATCACCTGCATTAAAGAAGTTTAAGACAGGTCCAGTTTCTTTTTGTTGTTAGGTATAGCTAGTATAAACGTGACCTTATTAAATAAAAAATCTTGACTTCTTCTTTGATAGCAAATGCAGCATCAGGATATGCAAATATGCATGCGAAAGAGGGTTCTCTACTTTCAAGACTGCGGTTTGACTCTAAGAAAGATGATGACTTTACTCCCATTCCTGGTCAATTGCTTAGGAAATATATTGCTTATGCAAGGACTTTTGTCAACCCGAAGTAATTTGATCTGTCTCCCAGATGCAATTACTAGATGCTCGCAAACCAAAATTAGGCCTTAACATCTCTTGATCTATTCAGGATGTCAAAGGCAGCTGGAGAGATCATACAGAAGTTTTACTTGAAGCTGAGAGACCATAACACATCCGCTGATTGCACACCAATAACAGCAAGACAACTGGAAAGTTTGGTCAGGCTTGCGCAAGCTAGAGCTCGGGTTGACTTAAGGGAAGATATAACAGTCCAGGACGCAATGGTAAGCCAGAACATAGAATGCCTTGTACCCTGTGTCTGAGCATACATGCATTTGTTAGCATCCATACCATACATGCATAAAAGTATCATTTCCTCTGATCTTTTTTGTTGGACAGGGTAAGTAGCTAGCATGAAAATTTCAATTCAAAGCTGCATCGTTGTTATACTGGATTGGACAATGAATATTTTGCTACTGGCTTAAGATGTCTTGACTTCTGTCCTTGGATTTGCATTTACAGGATGTGGTTGAAATAATGAAAGAATCTTTGTATGATAAGTTCGTAGATGAACACGGGGTTGTGGATTTTGGTCGGAGTGGAGGAATGAGTCAACAAAAGGAGGGCAAACGTTTCTTAAGTGCTCTTGATAAGCAATCAGGGTTGCAGCAGAAAGATTGTTTCTCTATTTCTGTATGAACAACTTTTCTGCTCCACTATTTGCTAGTGGCGCGTCTGACATTTTATTATGACCAATTTCTTACTCACAACAAAATTATTTACTGCAGGAGATGTATAGTTTAGCTGATAGGATCGGCCTACGAGTTCCAGACATCGATACTTTCCTAGAGAACCTGAATATTGCCGGATATTTGCTCAAGAAAGGACCAAAGACTTACCAGGTATATTCCTCCACCTAACTCAGTAACAAGAATGGTTGATTTGAATTTAAATTTCTCACACAGTCCTAATTTCATATACAGGTCCTCTCCTCATCTTATTCCCGGAGTCAGTCATCCAGGTCAAGATGATTAGCATTCTGGGTAAAACAACTTCCTTAGAGCAGAAACGTTTAAAGTAAATCTAGTATGTTTTTGCTATTGTATTGCTCATATAAGTATGAACCTGATCATCAAATCAGTCAATTGTATATTACACTGCCAGAAACCCCTTGGTATTAATATCACATGGACTTGGGTTGAATGTGTAGGTCATTGTTCATTCACACCTACTGACTTTCGAAGTATAGACGACATCTAACATCTACGATACAACCTAGTATACATTGGTGTATGAGAGTAGCCTGATCAATAGGATGATCTAGTCTTCTCTTGGACCTAACTTCCACTCACTTCCATAGTAAGAATTAGGCAAACCAAGCCAAAACTTGAAAGCTTCAGCCGCTCTCTTTCGTTCTACCCGCCTCTCTATTCTGGCTTGTGAAGCATGTTTGCTAGTGAACATCCTCGAGTGCATCTCCACATAGATCTTCTTGTACTTAGTTTTATTTGGAGGTATCCCATTCTCCTCCATGCACGCGATTATCTCCAATGCCTTCTTGAAAAACGCAGCCCTCACACATATATCCGCTAGCATATCTAACAACCCTTCATCCGGTTTCAGCATCGGAGGAGAAGGAACTGAAGAATCTCCAACAGATGGAGATTCTTCTCTCTTTTTCACCTCACACCTTTCCTTTATTTCCTTCCAAAGCAAGAGCGCCTCACCAGGTTTCCTTGCCATAGAAACCCCGTTGGCTAGACTCCCATAGGTTGCCACATTTGGGTAAAACCCGTTTTCTTTCATTCTTGAAACTACTCTCTTTGCATCTTCAATCAAACCTAGCCTGCAATACCCTTCAACCAACATGTTCCACGCGATCAAATCCACTTTGACCCTTGGATCCCTCATCATCTCATCAAACACCCTATTCGCCAACTTGGGTTGCCCCGACATTGCAAAAGCCTTCATCAAAGTAGTGTAACTAATCTTAGTTGGTGCAATCCCTCTCGTTCTCATTTCATTGAAGAAAGATAAAGCTCCTGCGCTATCATCTATAAGAATGCATCCATCTATAATGATGTTAAAGGAAACCACATCTGGCTCGATCCCTGCATCTTCAGCCATCTCTCTTAGCAAATCCTCCGCCTTATCTATCTGCAACTGCTTACAATATCCTTTGAGCAGAACATTATAAGTGATCCTATTTGCAGGTACACCCATCCGAGCCATCTCACCTAACACTTGTCGCGCTCTATCCATCAACCCGGCTTTTACAAAAGCTGACACAACCGTGGTGTAGGTAACTTCATCTGGGTGGCTATTACTATCATCTTGACGCCTCATTGCCTCCAGCATTCTAGCAGTGTCTGCTACTCGCCCATTCTTCATATAACCTTTCATTAGCGTAGTGTAGATCCTTGAATCTGGTGCAAAAACTCTAGGCAACAATGGTGGCTTATCACTCGGGTCAACGGAGTTAGGCAGCAAATTCTTGAACACATCCTGAAACACCTCTTCGCTTACCTCATCCCGAGGCGAATAACCCGAGTCCTCATCGTCCTCAAACGCATCTTCATCATCTTCTGCTTCTTCCTTTTCTTTCTCCTTTAAATCCTCGCCATTGCATTCTCGTAGAACCTTGCAAAGATCTCTCCTTTTCTCCCTCATCGCTTGAACAATTCTCTCTGCAGTTCTCAAATCACCAAAACCAACATAAGCTGCAACGAGGGAATGCATCGTAGTCATGCAAACCTTAATTCCCTTCTCAAGTATCCTTTCCAAGACAAACACAATCAGTTCCTTCCGATCAACTCTTGCACACAGCTTGATCATGACATTGTAAGTCAATACATCAGGTTCACAATCCCACTCAGACATTTCGTCGAACAGTTTCGAGTATTTCTCAGTATCACCAAGGTTTGCACAAGCGTTGAGCACAGCGTTGAATGCCGCCGTGTCGGGCCTAGATTGAGCGACCAAAGATTGGTCGGCGAAGCGTCGCACTCGTCGTGTAATAGCTGTAAAGAGCTTGATAGATTCTTCCGGTCCGTCGTCTCCGGAAGACGAGAGGTTAGCTACTGCAGCTGACCACGCTTTGACGTGTGGTAAGTATCCAGAGCGGAGCATGGACTTGATGACGGAGACGGCGTAAAGAGTCTGGCCAGACTTAGCGGCAGCCATGGCGAGGAGGCCGAGGGAATTGGCGTCAAGGCGATGGAGCTGGCGCTCATTGCGGAGGCGCGTGAGGATAGACTGTGCGCGCGTGAGGCTATCGGGCTTGGATTGATAAGATAATTGGGAAACTAAACGGCTAAGGCAAGTGGGTCCAGGGAGATGAGTGGATTGAACATACTTAGCCCAAGCCTCATCGGTTCTTCTACTGCGGAGGAGAGACAAAAGCTCTTGGTCGTTGTGTGTGGAATACGGCTCCGAAGAAGAAGAACCCAATAACGACGAGAGATCTCCGGCGGAGCTGTTAGCAGTGCCGGAGGAGGACCGTACGAAAAACGGGCGGCGCGAGAGTGGATTAGCGGCGGTTAATGGTGGGTTGATGGAGCAGAGGGATATGGTGTTGTGAGAGAGAGTGAAAGACGCCGGCGCACCGGAGTTTGGGTATGGCGGAAACGACGACGAGGAAGACGGAGGTGGGAGAATGTTCATCGTAGGTCCATTGGAGAGAGAGAGAGAGTGATGAAATTGAAATGGATTATTTGGGTGGAAAGGAGTTTAGCTACGTCGCATTATTAGGATTCAAGCATTGGTTCCAAATTCTTATTATTATCTCCACATTCTTTTTCAAACTAAAAATATATTTTTCAAAGACTTTTTTACCAACAACAGAATTATCTTTATTTCCTCAATTACAGACAGTAGCCTCAAGACATACGTACAAATACAAGAGTCTGTTTATTCATTTTTACATTTTATGTGAGATTACAATGACAATGTGAGGAACAAGAATCTCGGGAATAGGACATGACACGACACCACCAGATTCCAGATTACTCCTTGCCAAGCACATGAACGTACTAAACAAAAATTAAAGCCAATTGTGGTCGGACGGTTTGCAACTGTGTTTGCAACTGAAAAGTTTCAGAATTTTCTGATGATCACGACGTTACAATAAGAAAAAAGTTTCACAAATGTCGACAAACAATTGTTCTATGTGTTACTTACAATGAAACTTGGTTTGGAAACTTTTCACCACGAAAATTCTCAATTTGTTGTTTTCAGATTCAAATCTGCCACACGCGAAATCTGATCCACAAAACTGTTTTATTTGTACAAATGGAAACATAACCCTCCTTTTTTTTTTGGTTACAAAATTTTGGACTCTTATATAGGGTAGAACTTTTAAATTTGGGTCATAGGCCTAGTGCAAGCACATGGAGAGAGCCGGGCCTGCTTAAACGATATTTGCCTATGGTTACTATCAGTGGCAGACCTAAAAAATATTTTTATCGGGGTCAAAATATATATATTAGATATAATTTAACTATCTAAAATATCTTAACATAATAATTTTTACATTTTTTCTTCATTTTTCCTTATATCTTGCATATATTTTACTTATGTTTTGTTTATATTCTACTTATTTTTGAATTTTAACAAAAAAAATATTTTAACATAATATAATATACATAAATAATAGAGTTTTGCATACTGGTTTCGAATTTTTAAAAATAAGATCAAATACTTTTAGGTGACACTATTAAAATAAAAGTATATATTGCTAAAACACTAATCTGAGAAAAAAATATTTAATTGATAATAATAGAAAAATGAAAAGAAACAAAGAAACTTTCGTTAAAATTGATGAGCATAATGAGAAAACAATTTTATTTTACTTTGGTGAGTGCACACATTAAAGATGAAAAGAACTGATTTATGGAAATCTAAAAAGTAAATAAATAATTGTTTATTGAATAAAACAAAAATATGTAATTTTGGAAAAAAAAACAAAAAAAAACAAATATTAGAAAAGTGTCATGTGGGTCATTCGAATTCAGTAAAGATGGGTCAATGCTCGTTGTTTAAACCATTTGACCACAAAAATTGATAAAAATGAACTAGTATTTTTGTTTCATATTTTTTAATTGGTGTCAACTGACCCCCTTTTTACCAACATGGGTCCGCCACTGGTTACTACACAAGTCACCAAAGCTAAGACGACTAAAGAAAAGTAGGATTGGAGTCTTAAACGTGTGCCTATCTTTAGTGATCACAACTTACGTCTCACGTAGCCACTAGAGAATTAGATTACCAAAGCTAAGATCAAACAATTTTTCGGATTCTCGAGTCTAAAACTTGTGTGCCACTCAAAACCACTTTTTGTATCCCTATTTTGATAAAGAGTACAAATATTTTCTTAAGTCCTGGTTCCACATGCTCATGACTCATCGTTACTGAATCCAGGAGAGTATGATAATGACACGAGCTTTACCAAAATTGGTAATCAGTATAATGTTACCGAATAAACATGGCTTCGACTAATTATTTTGACTATAAAATAGTAACCGACCTCTCATTTACTGTAAAAGCATAATTTCCAAGTTGACTCAATTTTAAGGAAACCCTGAATAAATATCATCAGTTTACTCAGGAAATATTCGGTTGATTTTATAAGGATGAAACGAGCACGACGTAACCCACCAAAACGAATTCACGATTTGAAAATTCTCTTAACATGAATTCAATCACACAACCCAAATTAGGAGACATTGATAAAAATTATACAATATGCAAATCGACAACAACGGAAATGAAATTAGCCTATAACTTGAAAATATTTATAATAAAAAAAAACTATCAAGCGTTTGCATGTTGGTTTTAGTCAGGTCCGGCTCTGTGCATGGGCTGAGAGTGCATTTGCACAAGGCCCAATATTTTTAGAGCCCAAACAATAAAATTTTATAATACAATCTTTAAATAATAAGGATTCAAATTTAGTGTTAGATTTAATGATATGATCCAAATGTAGTGTTAGGATCCCGAATTTTTTTTGATTTTAATGAAACGTAATCTATTGGCAACAAAAGCAAAAAAAAAGAAATTTAGTTTGTTTTTTCTTGTAATTTTTGTTTAAAGTGTTTATTTAGAGCCATTTTTCATAACCGCACCGGATCTGGCAGATGATTGAGTCGGACATGGTTTTAGTATGCCAATTTTTAAACCCCACGTGTATATATGACTGTGACTAATTAAAACCATTTTTGCGTACGCAAATCACCAAAGCTAAGATCAAACAGTCATCGAGTCTTAAACTCGTGTGCCACTAGAAACCACTTTTTGTTATATATGGTTTAGAAAACAAGTAGAAATATTTTCTAAAGTGTTGGAAATGCACATGAGTCATCATATTAAGCTAGTATGATGATGACACGAAACAGCAAAAAGCTAGACCAAAACTGGTAAAAACCGTCTCTTAAGCGCGTGGGGCAGTTGAAGAAGCAAACGAAAAACCAGAAATGCGACTATAAAACAGAGAGGTTCACAACTCTTACAGAGATGAAGAATCACACTACAAACATCAGAGGAGAGACTCAATAGCAAAATGGGGATTGTAGCATTCCAATGGGGAAACAAGCAACTGATGCTGCTGCAGAACAGAGACAATTTTGATAACTGGCAAGTTTAATTTATCCGAAACTTTAACCTTTGATTTACACCAACATTGCATTGTAAGAGTGTTTTGTTTAATTACTTGAGTGGTTAAAAAAGGTTGATAAGAGCGGCGGGTTGGGATAAAGAAGGCGAGATATTGAGTGATTGGCTTGAACCGAACGGAGGGACATGGTGTGGTATCTCTAGAAGTGGCCGAGTTGCTTTTCTTGTGGACTCAATGTTCTCTACCGGTTTAAACAGTTGCGTGAAGTGGCCTACTGAGTTCTTGCAGGTTTGATTATAATCTTGTTTTTCTTCTCTCTTGTCTTTTGTTTGTTTGTTTAAGCTATATTAGATATGGATCTTAAAGAAGAATTGCTTTGATTACAGGGCATAAAAAGTCCAGCGGAATTTGCAAGTTCATTGGCTAAACTCACTTTGTTTAACGAAGATATGGCCTATAACCTAATTGTGGCGGATATAAACTCAAACTCGATGTCTTATATCTCCAAACCGCTTGCAAAGGTGAAACATGTTCATACAGAGGATGTTGGTTTTGGTGTGCATATCCTTTCTTTAGCCGGACTCGATACCCAATCTGCCAGGGTAAAACTAGTAACAGAGATCGATGGAGTTACGTGTTTAGGATAATATTTATTTTCATAGTTACGTCTTGGTAATATACATATATATATGTGCAGGATTTACGTCTGAGAAACCTTTTTAATGAGATGATGAGTGGTGATTATAAAAACAAACCGCTCAAGGAGATTGCTGGGAGTTTTATGTATGATCCATATGAAGCTGAGCAAGGAGACAAACTGACCGCAATTTTTGTCGACTTAGAAGTAAGAGAATTTTAAACATTGATTAATTGATGATCCTGCAATATTAATTTTGTATATATCGTTTGTTATATTAGATTCAGAGAGGACAAAAACGCTATAGAACAACGAGTACAACAGCATTGAGCGTGAAGCCCAATAAGGAAGTAAAGTTGTATGAGAGGTATCTGAAGATCAGTGGCCAATGGAAAGAGCACGACCTCACTTTCAACCTCGACTAGTTAAACATTATCTCGGTCGGTGATGTCCTTGTCGTAGATCTATCTATCTTAATATAATTAACCTTGTCGTCGATTCAGGGATACCTATTTCCTTTGGTCACAGAACAATATGCTTAAAATAAATAATATAATTGTTGTTTTCTCAAACTTTCGTATGTCCATCTATTCACAGAATGTTACTTTGTCAAAAGCACTGAGACCACATACCATGAGCGATTTGGATCTCATCGCAATTTTGTTATGACCACATGCTTTCCGATGAACAATTAGTTTGTGTGTTTGGCAAGAAACAAGCTTTGTATGCCCTTGTGCTTTGAAAACAAAACCAAAAAAAAATACAAACTTGTTCTGTTTTTAAGAATGCCTTTTTTTTATTAGCTTAATTCAATCAAATATGAATTACATGATAAAAAAAATTAATAGCTTTAATTATGACTTTTTTTCATCAAGAAATTACAAACAGCACAAGGCATACGTGCAAATACAAGAGTCTTTTTATTCATTTTTACTGTTGTGAGATTACAATGGCAGTGTGAGAGAACAAGAATCACGGAAAAGGACATGACACCACCAGATTCCAGATTACTCCTTGTCAATGTCAGCAAACCTGCCAAGCACATGAACGTACCAAACAAAAATTAAAGCCATTGTGATCGGATTTAGACAAACGCAGGTGTTTGTAAGTTAAAACAGTTTCTGAATTTTCTGAGGAACAATCAAAGATCACAACATCACATTAGGACAGTTAGAAAAAAAAGTTTCAGAAATGTAGAGAAACAATTGTTCTATGTGTTACTTACCCGAGTTCTGACAACTTCAGATGAGCTTCAGTATAGTCTTCGAAAAAGGCATCCTCATCCTGAGAGTATAAGTAGAATCAGTAACAAATCCAATTGATATGATGATGAGAATTATGAGATGATGATGATGAGTTGTATAACTTACTGCAGCGTATCTCTCAACCAGAGGACGAAAGAGAGGATCCTGGACAAGAGACTTGTCGGTTGGCAGCTGAAGAAGTCCTTCTTTCTCTCCGCTTAGTATCTCTCTGTTTAACAACCATCAAGAGCTAGCTTCTGATTCAGCCTCGAAACCTAAAGAAGAAGGAGGAAAGACTGGTCTTACTTGAAATATGAGTTGTCGAAAATGAGAGGGTTTTGTGTCCACGGCCCCTCGAATCCCGAGCGTTCCTTGTGGCACCGACCCTAAAAGTAAAACAATGGTAAGAGCCAAAACTGAGAAATGGACATAGGTCCTTTTTTTTTTCCTGGATGCCGCAGACATACCAAAGTGTGTCCACCAGACAATGCCACAACATCTTTGTCATTGAGTCCCATCCGACCAAATACATCTCTCAGATGATCCACTCCTGAATTTATAGTTAAAAAAATAGATGGTGAACATGTATCTATGATATGATTCAGACTATATGCATTTTCGTTACAACTGCTTTACCTTTGGTAGCCTGAGGTAGACGACCTTCAGGAGGTGGCTCAACTTTGTCCTGAAAGAAGAAGTTTGTATCATCAGTTAATCACATGAACAAAGCTTAAAAGAACTTAAAGAGAGAGAGAGATTTTCACTTTGGTGGTGTCTTTGACAGACCATGATCAGTGAGTTGAGTATTTAACACAAAGAAACGGCTTATTTAAGATAGATGAGGAAAATAACTGGTAGCTGAAGAAGTTGAATATTGACTCACCAGTCTACCAGGATGAAATGGAATCTCGGGTCCTCCAGTAATCTCAACAGCAACAACTCCAGCTAGCTACAATCCAAGATACACTTGTGAATCAAGCCCTTAAAGTCATGTGAAATACAAAGACTAGCTTTTAGATACAGTCTCAATTCATCATGGGTGAATCAATGGCAGACAGGTCAAGCTAGAGAAGACTTAACGATTTCAACCAACAAAATCGCTTCCAAATGTTTCCCATCGCACCACGAGCATTGATGCATCCAATAACCCCTTGATTCTATGGTTCTACCTCAAGCTCCTAATTACTACAGTTTGAAAAAAAAACAACTCAACACATTGTTGAAATGAAATATAACCTGATAGAAATCAGCGTAGGACAAGATGGGGAACAGATCTTTGATGGGGTCGAGAAGCCTGACAGCAATATCAAGACCATTGTTAGCATCATGGGCAAGCTCTTGTGGATGCCTTATCGTCCCAAACGGTCCTCCCGTCTTCGTCTTCACGTCAAATGTTCCAGCCGAGTGCCATCTGCAAATAAATAAAAAACTCCCCATGGAACAACTCACAGACGCATCATCATCACTCATAAGCAAAAACAATAGAAGCCATTGATCTTTACGCAAGACGGAGGACGATGGGAGCACAGTGCTTCTCAGCGATGAGACCACGGAGCTCTCTCTTACATCTCTGAACAGCTTTCTTGTAATCTTCCTTCACTTCTGGGTAACTCTTCACCATTTTTTCAATTTCGCTTCTCTCTGCAAATCAGGAAAGACTCTGCTACGAAAACACAGTGATCGATCGATCGAGAGAAAACCTGAAGAAAGTGTTAGCAGTTATCGTTACTTTAGTTTGCAATTCAGTTTATAGAAATGGCTAATGAAGCTTCTCGAGAAGCCGTGATTCTTTCTTGGCGCGCCTTCCAGAAACCATGGGGGCCAGTCAGTAATACAAACCCGTCCAGCAGATTCATGCCACGTGGTATCGTGTCTTCTTTTTTTGCGTTTGAAAGAAAACACTAGAATAGAGTAAAGATGTGTCACCGTCTTGATATGACTTGGTCTTCGCAATTGATCGCAAAAACTAAATCTTTATACGTAAATCAAACAAAGTTTTATCAAATGAAATGGTTATTAGTTTTTTTGGCTTCAACATTTTGATATTTCAAAAAAAATAAGATTTAAAATGAAATTTGGTTCATATAACAAGCATTGTCAAAGTAACAAAACATATATAAAATGAAAAGCAAGGTACCAAATGGAGAAACGAAAAAGTGAAACTTGTTCATAGACTTAAATATTCCGACTCCAAAAGACAAAACAGATATAGAACCAAAATCTTTCCCTAAACATGAAAAGTGTTTCAAGCACATGAGATTATTACTGGCTAGCACCGAGCCATTTGGTGAAGTTATCAAACTCGGTGTAATCACTGTCGGATATCATAGTCTGGTACCACGACTTCCCTGCTGCTTTGATTGCCAACGCCTCCTCCTGTCAGATTTAGGAGATTGAAACACTGAGTTAACTAAACATTACTAATGGGTTCAAGTTCTAACCAAATAAAACAATCCTATAAAGCACATTGAACAAGAAAGATTGAGATATATAACGTTGAAAAGAAAGAGAAAACTTGTCATTTCTAGTATATGTATCAAAGACAAGCCATACTTCTGGGTTAAGACAAACACTGTACACGTATAAATAACTAGACAAAGAATCCTACACAACCAATTTCCAAACACTACTAAACCACATTCAAGAACAAAAGGCGGGTCTAGTAAAGAAAGACTACAAATTGACTTCACTTACACTACCATAAACAAACTCAGTCCACGATATTGAAATGAGATCAATCAAGAAATGACTGATAAAGGAGAAAATGGAGTTTACCTTGGTGACCGTTTTCCTCTTCTTGGTGAGCTTCTCCTTCTTGGCCTTAACCCTCTGTGCTTCCGCCAACAACGACATCCTCTTCGCGGTCTTAGCATAAGGATTCAACTTCAGCATCACGTTAAGGTTCTTCAATGGGTTCTTCTTCAGAACAGCCCTCTTCGCATCCTTCTTAATCGGCTTCACCACGCTCTGAACCTCATCAGAGTTGATAATCCTAGCAAGATCAGCATTCACCATTTTCGCACGAGGAAGCACATATCCCTTCTTCTTCTCAGATGGCTTCTCGAATGAGCCATAGATAGACTCGAGCTTCTCGAAAGCAGATTTGGTCCAGATCACGAACCGGCCAAGGTGACCACCAGGAGCAAGCTTCAACAAGTTAAGCCTCTCCACATGGCAAAGCTCAACACCAGGAAGATTCCTAAAGGCCTTCACTATCTTAGCTCCTTCGGTTCCGTAAACAACAAGAGGACCTTTCCTTGAAATGTAACGGCGATTCCTCGCTTTACCTTTTCCAGGACGGATCCCAATGCTATCCTTCGCCTTCTCGGCGTCGTCATAAGCGCCGATTTGTTTCAGAACCTTGATCGCGGCTGAGGTCTTCTCAACAGCCTCGGCGGAGTCACTGACAACAAGAGGCATCTCCGGGACATTCTCGATCTTGTGACCGCGAGCCATCACAAGCGAGGGAACTGCAGTTGCGGCGATGGCTGAGACGATTGCGTGTCGCTTCATGTTGACGTTGACGCGACGGTGCCAGCGGCGCCAGATCTTAGTCGGGGCGAACATCCGCCCACCACGACACATGTTACCGAAGGCTGCCTGACCGGCACGGTGAGTTCCGCCTCCGGGAACACGAGGGATACGCGAGACAGCACGTCCGGTTCCCCAGGACTCTGCGGAGGTCTGGTGACCGGCCTTCTTTGAGACGGCGTAAGGCTGGCGGCTGTTGTTGGAAATTTGGGCGTGAACGAAGCTGACGATGTCTGGACGAACAGGCGCCGTCATGACGTCGGGCAATACGACGGTGGAGGATTGATCGGTGGTCATGTCACCGTCCAAACCCTGAACGGTGACGAGAGGACGTGCAGCGGCGGCAGCCATTTCACTCGATTGGTTTTCTCTTCTACTCTCACTGTCTCTCGATTCTTTGAGACTTCTAGGGTTTTCGCAGCTGCAGCTTAACAATAAATATATGCTAGGGTTTCGTCTAGGGTTAGTGGCGAAATCACGAGTAGTGGGCCTTGCAAAGCCCAATTAGACCAACGAGTGTACTTTTTCTTTCAGGCCCAACTCCAAAGCATATTCTCTACTCTATATATATGCATCTCTCATCAAATAAACGCAGAAACAAACACATAGAGAAATCTCTTAAATTTTAGTAAAATTTTCATTGAATCTGCGTGATGGAGGAAGAGAAATCTAAGTCCAGGAAGGAAGATTTGGACGTGGAGGCGAAGAATCGCCGAGATCGTGGCCGTGATCGCAGTAAGGAGCGGAAGAAGGGGAAAGGTTCGGAGAAGGACAGGCGCAAGAGACGGAATGAGAGAGTTAAGCGTATTGATTCTGAAGATTCAATGAAGATTTTGGATGAGGAGGTGGAAAAACGGAGGAGAAGACTCCAGGAGTGGCAAGAGTTGAAGACAAAAAAGGAGGAAGCTGAAAGTGAAAGTAAGGCATGGACTCTTGAAGGAGAATCTGAACAAGGCCCTCCGCTGCAGAAATCAGAAACAGATATGGATGTTGATGGAGGTGAAGATGAAGAGGTAATCGATCCTTTAGATGTTTTTATGAATACTATGGTATTACCTGAGGTTGAGAAGCTTATTAGCAATACTGCTCCTCTTCTAACAGTGAACGATGGTATTTTGGACTCTAAGAAGAATGTGAAGGAAAGTGGTGACCAGCCAAAGAAAGGCATTAATAAAGCCCTTGGTAGGATAATTCAAGGTGAAGATTCTGATTCCGATTATTCATGAAGAGAGTAAAGAAGACAAAAGGAGAGAAATTGTCTGTTGTTGACCATTCAAAAATAGAGTATGAACCTTTCAGGAAGAACTTCTATATCCAAGTGAACGATATCTCAAAGATGACAGAAGACGAAGTTAACGCTTACCGAAAGGAATTGGAGCTGAAAGTTCATGGAAAGGATGTACCAAGACCCGTAAAATCTTGGCACCAGACTGGGCTAACCAACATAATTTTGGATACAATGAAACTATGAAAAGCCAATGCCTGTCCAAGCACAAGCACTCCCTGTCATCATGAGTGGTCGAGACTGCATTGGAGTTGCAAAAACCGGGTCAGGTAAAACCCTTGGTTTTGTGTTGCCAATGTTGAGGCATATCAAAGGTCAGCCTCCTGCTGAAGCTGGTGCTTGTAATGGCACCTACTAGAGAGCTTGTTCAGCAGATTCATAGCGATATCAAAAAGTTTGCCAAGGCATTGAGTATAAGGTGTGTGCCTGTGTATGGAGGATCAGGAATCGCCCAGCTAATAAGTGAGCTTAAGCGAGGTACTGATATTATCGTGTGCACTCCTGGAAGAATGATTGATATTATTTGCACAAACAGTGGGAAAATCACCAATCTTCGAAGGGTCACATTTCTGGTAATGGATGAAGCTGATCGTATGTTTGACATGGGTTTTGAGCCTCAAATTACTCGTATTATTCAAAACATACGACCTGATCGTCAAACTGTGCTCTTTTCTGCCACTTTTCCACGCCAAATTGAAACCTTGGCACGTAAAGTCTTGAACAGGCCTGTAGAGAAATACAGGCCGGTGGAAGAAGTGTTGTGACGTACCCGGGGACCTGGGGAACGCAAGCTCTACTTGTTCATTGAAGGGCCTACCGAGCAATCTGTTAAGGCAGCGAAAGCTGAACTCAAGCGTGTTGTTAAAGACGTTACTAGTCAGGCCTTGTCACTTCGTGGAGGACCACAACCCGGCAAATACAGTGTCTTATAACCATGAGGTGTGTGTGATTCAAGGATTCTTCTAATTAACTAGTTTGCCTAATTCGACTGCTGTTTAAGTACTTTTTTAGTATAGCTTGAATAATATTTAATCAACTGGAATTTGATATTTCTCTTTGTTTTACAATTCTTTTCTCACGAGTTTTTTTTCTTTTTCTTTGCAGCTTCAAAACAATAGTCTTAGGACTTCTCCTTGGACCATCTGCTTAACAAAAATATAATCCGATAGAAGGGCAAAAATCAACAGATGAACATATATAAATACACAAACAAAAAACAAAAATTAGAAAGAGAAATTTGTACAAAAAGTTAACCAGCGGATGAGGATGAGGCTGCCTTGCAACCGCTGCTTGAAGACCAAGAAATAAGTTGAAAATGGAAAACCATATACCTAGCATTCACCGAACTAGTAGTCGTGGCCAAAATATGCACTAAAGCTTGAAAACTTGACTTATGTTTCTTCTCCTCAAAACAACAAACCGTATTAAACACCCTATACAGAATCCCCCATTCTCATTGACAACATTGTGATTCCCACTGACGTATAACTCAAACTTTATTAAACATGGAAAACCGACCTGCAAATACGGTGAGAACCACAATATAACTCTTATGCAAGACTTTAGAAAAAATTAGCAACAAGGCTTGCTGGTAAGTGCTAAATATCATCATATCCCGGTCATTTTGAGTGTGACTCAGACTATATAACTCTAACTGCAAACCTTAAGAGTTAGAGACATCTAAGCAGCTATCTAGATCTAACTATTGACTCATGTGATTTCGTATAGTGTTTTCTTGTTTTGTATTTCAAATGTATGAGGAGATGAAGAAAAAAAAACACTTACTTGGTTACTGATGGCTGATACCTTCGTTAAGATGATTTGTCGCTTGTTGAGTTGTTGACAAGAGAACCAGTGGTCACGCTTGGGAGCTCGGTCTTCACCTCATATGATGATAGGACTTTCCTCTGCAGCATCATTACAGTCGGACTAGCTAAGGTTAGATTACCTTATGATCACGCAATGGCAAAAGCCTCGTTTAAATGTAAGAATTAGAGAGTGAAATAGTTCAGACTCTGACAAAGTTTGTCATCACAAACCTTTTTATCGTAAATGTAACACTTACAGCGGTTTCGAAATCAGGGTTTGATAAGTTAACTGTGAGGTTTCTCATTAATAACAGAACCTGCAAAACAATACTGCGATTAGTCTAGAAGCTTGTACATATGAGTTAATCTGAAAGCTCTTCTGACTCACAGTTTCGAAATTTATAGGATCCATTTCCTTGAGCTTTTTCACGTGGTCTCTCGTTTCAGGATCAAAGACACTCCCGATGAAGTTATACACTTCAGCAAAATCAGGAACACCTGCAAACCAATTATCAGTACACAGAAAATCATGAACAAAACATGCAATTGTTGACAAACCAATTACCGTGAAGCACCGGAGGCTGTTTTACAATCTCAATTGTTCGGCTTGAGCTTCCCATACCGGATGTCGAAGGGCTACTAACATTTAAGATCCCGTTCGATCCAATATCAGCTGAATCAGTGGCGTTATAATGCCATAATAAGCACATGAAACGTTCTTGGATGAAGCCTATTCTACTAGTAGCAAAATACCAATAGAAGAATATATAAAAATAAAAAAAAACCACAGACGAAAGAGCATGCCTTCTTCTGCTCCACGAAGAGTAGCAAGTTCCTGCTGTGGTGAAATAAGCAGCATTGATGCATCATCCCACGAAGTATATCCCAGCATGTCGCAATTTGTTGTTGTTGTATAAGAAGTGGAAACTTGAAGTGGCATTTGAGCTGCAAAAAAATGGAGTTAAAGACTAAGGTAATCGAAATGAATATTCATCTTTCTAACCAAACTAACAACTATTTTAAAAAACCATCGAACCGTTCTTGGATGCCTTTTGAGGATAAGGATGAGCTGCTTTGCGCTTAGGCCGAGGAGGTGGCACATGTGCTAAGGTCCCATTCTTCTGAACCTTTAAAAAGTATTTTTGGGCATGGCTCCTTATCTGTAGTAAATCAACAAGGCAGCACAGTCAGGACACAGTAAGTTGAAAACGTGCAAAAGTAAAAACTCAGAGTAGCTACTCTCAAACCTGAATCACAGTCTTTGAGCCCACAAAATCTTCTATCTTCTTCCAGTCACGATCAAACCTAAGGAACAAAGAAGATAGACCTGTAGTATCAGCGAAAATACAATCAGGTTTTAAAAAAGACCACAAGAATACAAAGCTGGTCAAAGAAAATCTCATTTATCGTCTTCCTCTGAATCTTAAAGATCGGGATGTAACTCTGTTTACTCAAACAATAAATTTTACCATCAGAGGTCAATTAAAATCAACGAAAGCATATCTTTTTTATAGCTAAGAACTAAACCTAATATACAAAACCTTCCCTCTGTTTGTTCTTCAGTGAAACTAACCGAACACAGCAAAAGTAAGCAAGCATACTCAGAAAAGCTTTAAAAAACAAAAAAAAGAGCCTCTCGAGGAGAAAACAGAGCAACAGAAGCAGAGATCTTACAGTTGAAGAGCTTCAAGAAACTTATCGTGCTCTTCCTCTGTCCAGCTCTCCCTGGACTTGGTGATGGTATAAGGTTTCCTCACCTTCTTCAACGAACCTTCCGCAACAACCGCGACCGTCGATGTCGATGATGACGGTGGCGCTTCGGCGGACGTTGGATACCTTGACGGCGACGAGCTCATCGGTTTAGTTCAGATAGAGCGACAGTGTTTTTAGAGAGAGAGAGTGGGAAAATCCACATGGCGGGCAAGAGAGGTTGGTGTGTGTGTAAAAAATGTAAAATATATGTGGAGTGGGTTCGCTTCGATCCTAGACCATCCATTTTTTAAAATTCAATTTTATAATTGTTTTGCTATCACTTGATTTTGAGCCTCAAGCTAAACCACGTCCACGTGGGGTTTTATAATTGTCTTCGATAAATAGTATGGTCCTGCTTTTTTTATTTTATTTTTCCTCTAATTGGTATGGAAGAAAATGACTTGTACCGAATCAAACCAATTGCCAAATAAATCCAAATGAAATAAAAATAATCCAAATTAAGGATCTTCAGTAATAGTTATATATTGAAAACTAACCTATCTTTAGAATTTTTTGAAAACTAACTTTTTGACATTTAAAATTATCAAAATACTCAAAATAAACCAAACATATAAATTTTCTTAAATTCTAATTATTTATTTTTGATTAATTTAAAAATGAATAAAAATATGGATGTAAGAAATGTCGATCATATCTAGATTTTGTGCATGGAAACTTAAAAAACAATTCAATAACAGAGCAGTTGGTATGAACTTACGGTTTCAGAACATGTTTTGTATAATTTTGTTGTACAATGATGATGTATATATAGAGTTTGAGTATGTTAATGATAAATATAATAATAAATTTGTGTATATCTAACAAAATTGTTTATATCTAATATGAATTTTAATTAAAATAATTTATTTTTTTTCTTTCGAAATATATATATATATATATATATAATATTATTGTTGAATATTTATTTTATAATATATATTTCTTCTGAAAAAAAAAAAAAAACAATTATTGTATTTGTATATTCTCAAAAATTTATGATGGGAATAATATTTTGTACCTAATAAAAATGTTAGTTTTCAAATATTTTAAAAGAGGGGTTAGTTTTCAAAATATATAAAAAATTTGGGATATTAAATCAAATTTCCTCTATTTTATTATTAAATTTAAGTTAAGAACTTTTCTTAATAAACTTGTGAAATATCATCTACTACGGAGGAGGAAATCGGAGGAAAAAAAACCCAAATGGGTTTCTGCGATAATCAAGTCTCTAAAATTTTTTACATAATTAAATTTTAATATTAAATAAATAATTAAGAAACTCAAATGGGTTTCTGCGATAATCATGCTCTAAGAAGCCCCAATAAACATGGTCTAATAAGCAATGTAAAATACTTTTGACATTTTTAATTTTTAGACGAAAACAAAAAAACAAACCAATCTACAATACAAGGAGTCGATATGTCCGAGTGGTTAAGGAGACAGACTTGAAATCTGTTGGGCTTCGCCCGCGCAGGTTCGAACCCTGCTGTCGACGTCACTATTGTTATTTTTTTTTAATTGTGTCCTCATGCTGCTATGCATGTTACGAGTAATGATGTTTCCCTCGAGAAAAGCTTTACTTGTACAAATAATATATGTAAACAAACTAGGGATCAACGAATTAAGAATCACCATTTCCTTGTCTAGCATCTATGTTAATGCACACATAAAATAAATATAGTGAGCACTGTTTTTTTTATTCATAGTTTTTTTAAAAAATGGCAGGCATCAACTTGAGAGCGATGTCGCTGTAGGGTTGGTCCTGTTGCACATCAATAAGTCCTCTAGACTTCAATACCTGTAAATGTAATCCAAAAGCAACGCGTCTCAGTTACAGGCAATGCAGAGATTACAAAAAATAGAGTAAGAAACTGTATTGAGAATCAATTACCAGTGTCTCGAAGAACATTCGAGCAGCTAGCTTCCTTGTCTTTCCTTCCAAGATCTTGCCCAAACTCAAATCTCCAGAAAGATAGCTTGAAGTGGAACTACTTGAAGAACGTCCCTTAAGATACTGAGCCAAGGCTCTGCAATGTTCAATCAATGTCTTACAAGTTAGTAAAGATCAAAGACTAGGCTCTTAAAGCTACATGGATTTTTGAAATCTTTATACCTCGCTTTCCCTGTCAAACCATCACAATCTTGACTAGCTGTTGATCTCACCGGGGTATTGCAGTCTACCTCCAGGAAATAAAGTTCCTGTATGACACAGGCAAATGGTTATTGCTATCAATGTAATGTTAGCAAAGCACCAAGAATCCTAAAAACAAAAGATGCGAAATTAAACGTGAGAACAAACCTCGTATGCCATTTCAGGAATAGCTGAAATCCCCGAGCTCCTTAGTCCAGGCAGATCCTCTGGATATGTGGAAGTTGAAGGCTCTGTTCTATAAGACTCTGTCTCCATAAATTCAGGCTGTGTGGTGAAGTCATCGGTTCTAGAAGGAGAAAATCTTGGAGGTGGTGACAGCATGTACTCAGGGTAACCATCAATCCTTAGACGTTCCATTCCTGTGTCATCATTATTAAATGGTGGATGAGATTGTGCGTTTCTTGCTACAGACTCTGCATGCACAGATTGAGGACCTGCAAAGTCTTGGACATCTTCAGTTTGCTGAATAGGAGAGAGATGAACTGTACTTTCTGGATTAGTAGAATAGCCTGCATGCAGATAGACATAGACAGCTAGTAAACGACGTTCTTCAAAAACAAACGGAAAAAAGAAGGTAAAACCGACAAAAACAAATGAAAGAATCACTGGAAAATTACCAGTAAACAAGGGCTCATTGACAATTTGATCCTTCTTTGACCGGTTATTCATTCTCCGGACACGTACTTTAGATGAAGGCGTCTTCTTTCTCTTAAGAGGAGTATCAATACGATCCTCAAGCCTTTTACTCGTGTTCCTGAGCAAATTCTTATATTGGTGGTATGCAGCAGGTGATAAAATAAAAGTCACATGAGTAATGGAAAATTTTATTACCTGTTCCTCTTCCTTGGCCTTGCTTGTGGTGGTAGAGGAGGAGGAGTTGGCTGAAGATCCAGTTGAGGTGATGGATGCACTTAACAAAATATATTAAATAAATGATAAGATAGGACATATAATGGTTAAACATAAAATTACCAGACTATGTTATTTATAACTCACCAAAAATTTCACGCTCTTCCTCAGAATCAGCAAAACCTGGAGATCCTGAGCGAAGCTCAAACGTCGAATGTCCTCTAGAATTTAACACTTCTTCATCGATAATAGGCATAGTGTATTCCTTCTCATTCAGAGTTTCATCTAAAGATTCAGTGCGTTCAACTCTGACATTGTGTTGTTCTGCAGCAAATGGTGGAGGGCTCAAATCATGTGCAGCGTCACGCCTTATCTCAATCTCGGGAACACTTCCAGGAGAATTGGCATTGCTTCTCTCGGGACTGGGATTGAGCACTTCTGTCAAGTTACTTTTTCTAGGATCCTGGGATTCCTCTGTGTCGTTACGAAGGTCATAGGTTCCAGTAACATTGAAGTCTCTAGGCTCATTGTTTGGTTCTGCCTCATAAGCCATTTCAACATCAGTATCTCCAGGATGGCCACTCATAGATTGGCCGCTTAAATCATAAAAAGAGGTAACATTAAAAAAAGCATATTCTTGAACAGATAAAGGAAGAGAACGAAATAGGTCATGAAGAGACTCACTCGACATCCATCGGGCTAGATTCTGGAAAGATGTCCTGTAAGAAAGACATACAGACTTTCCTTCAATAACAAGTTCTTTCGGAGACATGAAAACCGGTAGTCAGAATCAAGACACAAGCAGGAATATTCTCACCTCATCGAATGTTATAGCAACATAAGGATCAGTGCCAGTAGGAATTTGATCTGCAAAATCAGCATCCTCAAATCATCATATACAACAAAAACAAAAACAAAAAAAAATACAGGGCAAAAGGTACCTGTGAGAGTGATATCTTCCTTACTCCGAAGATGCTTATCAAATCCGCTAGGACTCACAAGAAGAGAATATAAAATGTAAAGACCTCTCAAGCTTTATTACAGATCAAACTCCAACAAAAAGTGAAAAAAGATAGATACCAGTGGAGTGTGTAATCCTCTAAGTCGAAATCGTCTAAGTTTAGTGATGGAGGCAAAGTCACAGACTCAACCGGCGCCTGCCTCGCATCCTCTGGCAAGTCAACTTGAGTAGAAAGGAAAGCCTTGGCTAACCAAGTGCTAGAGAGATTACAGTCACGGAAAACATAATCGACTTGCTTTGAATATATTCGCACAACCCCAAGTAGAAGGTGACCTGACAATCTCATTGTCATTGGTACATCTGGAAACATTATAAGATCTGCAAACACAATTACATACTGATTAATCAACAATCCTGCATATGATCAATTATTTCAAACCCAACCACAGATATATATATAGAGAGAGAGAGAGAGAGAAAGAGCGTTCAATGAACCAAAAAATTATCGAAAAGTCGAAACTTTTACAAAGCAGCATTTTTTATGAATGCCCCTGTCAAGAATAATCATAACTGAGCGGAAAAACTGTTAATTTTTGGAATTGGATTACAATGAAAAGTGATGGAAGTCGAGCTTTGATCAGAAAGCAAAATCGAAGAGGAAAGACGAACCAACTGTTTTGGGGATGTTAGTGGCGGAGTAATGAGACTTCTTGAGGCGACCTTGCAAGTGAGCGGCTGTCCACACCGTCCCAAATTGACCCTTTCGACCCAAAATAGTCGGCGAATAAAACATTTCCTTCCTTCAAAGTAACCGATGGAGAAATCAAGTGAACAAGCAAAGAGCAAGCCTCTTCCGAATCGCGTTGAGAGAGAAGGATTATCGAATGTTAGAGAAAACCAGTCAGTTTCAAATTCAGGGACGAAGATGTTAGGGTTTTTAAAAAAAAAAATCATTTTGGAGAAGATGAAGAGGGTTTTTAGAGGCGCGGGAAAAATAATTTAGGAAAAAGTTACGTGGCATTTATTTATTTGGGTCAAACAAACAATGACAAAAACTATATAATAAAGGGGTCTAAAAGAAAGAAATTCTTATTAAAATTTGCAAAACAACGACAAAAGACAACTACAATTTGGGACACTAAATAATGTTTTCAATCTCTAACATCTTTTCATTTACTGTGTTTGATCGAAAGGGCTTTCGCCTTCGTAATTCCCACGTGGATCATATTCACACACCACGAGATACCCACGACTGCTATTACACTTCACACGTGCGCATCCAACGGCTGTCGTGGCTCGCCACACGATCTGCGTGTAATGGCCGCACATCTTGTCCGACGCGCACGTGTTTGTTTTCGGGTCGTAGTTAAACCTCTCCTCAAACCATCTCGTCACCACTTTCTCCGGCGACCACGTCTTCCCCTCCCGGTACCAGAAAATATTCTCGCCGTAGGGCCCACCCGAATGTATCATATTACAATCGGGCTTACGCTGTTTGGCCCATTTATGAGCTAATCGGGCCAGGCCTTTGTCCCATTCAAGAGGTGGCACGCCTGAAGACTCACGCGCTATGTTGTGCGCGTTTATAAACTTCCTTGACTGTTTTGCTCTCCTCGCTCTGTTTAACACACGTGCCGCCGCGTTCGCCACGTCGGGGATGGAGGTTGCGGCGGTGGAAGGATTGTCGGAAAAGAGAAGGAGGAGAAGGAGAAGGCATGATGATGGATGAGACAACGACGCAGACATCTCCACGTCTTTGTATAATTTAATTATTGTGTCTCATCTAGAATCTCTGTTTCTATTTTTTGGGTTATACTTCATTCAGTTAGAGATATTTGTCATTTTTAACATTTTTTAAATAGATTTTGTCTGATTCTGTTGTTTTCAAATCTTTTTTGGGGGGGGGGGGGGGCTTGTTGGTAAAGAAAAACTGCCATATATTTTTAGGTTTTTGTTTAACTGTGTTTTTTTTTTGTTGCTAATGGTGTTTAAGGTCTGTAAGTAAGTAGTATAGAGAGATTTAGGGAAATTCTTCTTATAATTAATAAAATAGGAAAGATGCTGTTCCAACCCAAAAGAGGATTTGTTTAGGAGAATTTGAAAAATCATTGGTAAGGAAATCTACAAGAAATGTTCATTGACTTTGAGTTCCATTGCAATGCCAATGTGCGTGATTTTCAATGCCAATCCAACGTAAAATATTATATTTACTAAAAACCAAATGATTTCGTCAACAGCAGAATTCGAACCTGCGCAGGCAAAGCCCAACAGATTTCGAGTCTGTCTCCTAAACCACTCGGACATATTGACCTTTGCTTAATATTGCAAATGTATTATATATATTATAAAGTGATATATTTGAAGGTGCATTGATGAACACACTATTTTGAGGAAGGAGAAAAGGAGTCCTCCTCAGAGCCCAGAATCAGATGGAACATAAAGAAACAAACGGAAAGTTGATTTATTTTGTTAAATTTCTATTTTTTAAAAAAAAATAACAACAGCGAAGAAGAAAGCCAAGCCTCCCAACACTCGCGAAGAAAAAAATCTATTACAATTGTCTAAAACCATTATAAGTCTTACAAACGCTTTTAAGCAATTACCAACATTAGTCTTCCCACTTCACTGGTCATCATCCTCCACAGGGCTACGGTCGTCTCTTGGGCTGTGTCCGCCTCTTGGGCTACGGTCTTCTCTGGGACAGGGACTTTGGTCTTGCCCATTGGTACCAATACCGCCATCATCGTTTCCTCTCGGGCTCAGTCCCTTCTCTTCACGCAATGGACTGCCTTCTTCAGGACTCAGACTTCGCTTCCTATCTTTGGATGGAGGAGAGTTGTCCACCATAGGTTCAAGGCTTTTGCTTCTTGCAGCTTCAGGACTCAGATCCTTTTCCTTCCTAACCGGTGATCTCGAGCGACTGGGAAACCAGACCCATAAAGAACAAAACACAGTTGCATTAGAATCAAAACATAACAGTCGTGCCTTTGATGTTATCAATGGGACATCAGTTACCTGTAGCTACGACCACGGCTGTAGCTTCTGCTTCTGCTCGGGCTTCTTCTTCTGCGACGAGGAGATCGAGACCGAGACCGAACAGGCGATCTTGAGTAACTTTCGTCCCGCCTGAAATACGATCAAAACAAAATGATCAAACTAGAACTTCTAAGAAATACAATGTTATACGCTAGAAACAGTGTAACATGGAATTGTCAAACGATACCTGAGCTTCTTAGGACTGTTTTTACAGTTCCTTTCAATGTGACCCCTATCTCCACATCGATAGCATTTGTTCTTCCAATCACCAGCAGAGCAATCTCGAGCCCAGTGTCCATCAAGACCACAGTTGAAGCAACGACCAGATCCTGGAGGAGGGCCTCTGCTCGAGGAAAATTCTCGGGAACCACGAGGTGTCTACAACAGGATAAAAGCCCCCAAAAGGATTAAATGAAAGAAAACTAAAAGTCTAAAACCGACGGTTTTTAATGAAATAAAATTATACCCCTTTTGCAAACTCCACGATGATACGGCTTCCATCAAAGTCTCTTCCGTCCAACCTGTACCTCGCATCATCAGCATCACGAGGATCACTGAAATCCTGTGATCAAACAGTGAACATATATACCAGACAGAAGACCCATCAATAGGACACAGCTTACTTCATTAGTTATGGCAAGAGGGAAAAACTAGTTAGCTATAGAGGAATACTACTTACTATGAAGGCGTAGTCTCGCTTCATGTCCAGATCTCGAATTCTGCGGAAATAGTTTGGCAGAAACAGTAAGGCCATCAATTTTACTTTTAAGAACTGCTACTGCTGTAGCCTAGTGTTATGATACTTCACCATCAACGGTGAACAAAACACCAGATTTGAGATTGTTGCCAATTTCACCATTAAAACACGCAATAACACTACAAACAGAACCGCCATAAGTCCCCTAAACACCATGAAAGAATTTCCACCAAGGGGACCCTCTCAATCACCACAAACCTCCACAGGTCAAGAAACCTTCAACAAGATCATTCAGGTTAATATATGCTACACATTGAGCCACAACACTCCCACCCATATAATTTAAGGAATACAAAACAATTCACATATCAATCGTAATTCAGGCCTCGTTTAGCACAGAAAGGCCGCCACAAAGATGCATATCTAAAAGTCATAGCTTTGCTTGGTCACAAAATCTGACTGAGTTCACAATTCGAGCAAACGAGAGCTATGTTTGCAAAATGGAACAGCTGAAAACAGATAAATTACCTTCCATATTTGCTGAAGAGGCGTTCAAGATCTCGTTCCCTAGTTCGAGAGGACAGGTGGCCAACATAAAGACGTGTGCTGCTGTATCGATCATCGTAGCGAGGCATCTTCAAGCTACAGATGAAAAGAAAGGATAATCCGATCAGCATACATACTAACACCGGTAACATGATAGTTGAAATCTTGACCTTTAGAATAATGAAGACTGAAACACAGTTCTCACTTGCAATAGCATAGAATCGTATAGCTAATCTGATCTTTGACCTTTCGAATGATGAAAATTTCGCAAATCTCTCTCATTACGTATCAAATCTCATCAGGCACACACACACAAGGAAAAAACCAGGATGCCAATAGAAAAATGATATCAAATTTATAACCTTTTAGCGAATACAAAAGCTGAAACCCGAACCCGATGTAAATTAGCACATAAACTAGAAAGAAGAGTTGAACACCAGAGCAGAGAAAAAATTACTCCAAGTCACTCAATTGTTAAATCAAAATCACAATACGCACAAAACCCAGTAACATCTTTTCGAGTCATCAATGAATTTCAATGAAGGCCCGATATGATTCGAATCAAAATTTACATCGAAACATTGAAAAGAATCGAATTATCAAGAAATGGAGAAGACAGAAACCCTAATTCGAAAGAAGTTTTCCCGCAAAAGCCATACCTCCTGATCAGAGAGTTAGCCGCACGCCGTGAAGCTTTAACCTAACTTTCCTGTTCGATCTCGAAACTGGGCTACCTCGGAGGCTCAGATCTAGAAAACACACATTAAAGAGAAGAAAACATCTGACGGTACATATTACTTGGTGCCAAACCAACGGCACGGATCCCATTATAAAGATTTTTTTATTATTATTTTGCCTAGTCGTCAAAACATATGGAGAATTTGCTTCCTATGCCCGAAACTTGTGCAAATTTGCAAGAATAGAAGCATATTTTTTTGTGTGCTCAACATCATCAACTTTCCATTACTCCAAAGATTTAATACAAAGTAGGGTTTTTAAAAAAAAATGTTAAGATTTATATCAAAGGTTAAAGAGTTACAAGCTAAAAACAGAAACTACTAATTACAAGCTTACTTTACTAATCCATAATGGGACCCGATCAATAATGAAAAATTTCGGATAATACACACAACCAAAATACAATTCAAAAAAAGAGGAAGAGTTGCTATCCCGAAAGATAATAGACGAACCCTCGTACTCTACACACGTTGGTGATGAATATGTCGGAAATGTTCGGATGATTGATGCCACTAAAAAAAGGAGAAAAAGCTTGTTGTTGTTACAATGCTGGGAAAACAACTAAATCCCTTTATTCTTTTACTTCAAAGATCACAAATCAAAGAGAAAATTAAAATTAAACCTTAAAACAACAAAAATATAGAGAGATCAAGAGAGATGAGATAAAGAGAGAGGAAGAAGAAGAGGAAAAACATGGTTAAAATTGTAAATGGGTTGTAATAGGTTTAATTTTGGTTTATTTTTTTGTTTGGTTTAAATTTGATTAGTACACTATAAAACAAAATAAATTGCGGTCTGTATGTTTCAAACTTTCGAACTGTTTTTAACTTTCAAACGATGTGGAACTAGGACGAGGTTGTAACTTGTGTGGATATGTTACTATACGATACTTTGAGTGAGAAATATATCGTTTACCACATTTTAAAACGTAACTTATTAGCAGATATTACTGGAAATAGAGATATGAGAAAAACTAAAGTGATAGAGTGTTTCAAAGAGTCAAAATATTTAAGGTTGAATGTGGGAACTCAAACACTGTTTTCTTCATGTTTTACAAATGTCTTATACGAGTGTTATTAAGAGCATCCTCAACGCGGTATCTTAAGGGGAGTTCTTAAGTTTTTTTAACCAAAAAATAAATAAAAATTAAAAGAATAAGTAAGAACCGTTTCTTAATTAGGACCCGTAAGAAACGGTTCTTAAGTGATAGGTGTCAAGGTTTTATTCATCGGAGCTGTTGATTGAAGCGCAGCTCAGCCATTTGAGATACCGGATTTGAGATAGTCGAGGAAGAGAATCGGATACAAAGCGTTGTCGATGGGAAAGCTATGCTCTCGTCTCCCTCGCAGAGTTTCTTTCCGTCTCTCCGTCAAGCCTAAGCTTCGCTCTCTCTCCAAGGTACGCGCATTTCCTTCCCTATTTCTTCCCGATTCGCGCAATGTGACTTTTTAGTTTTCGTGGGTTTTAGATCATTTCTGTTTGCTCAATTTTGTTGTCTAATCTTCGTCGATTTTTATCCTCAGAAAATTGTTGTGTGCATTTTCCGATTCGGCTCTACTGTGTATGTTCTGCCTAATTTAAAATACAAGGAATCATTTTCCGAGAAGATTATTATTCGATTCTTAGATTTATGGGCACTCGTGATTTGGGAATTTCTCCATTTGGCGGCCTTCTTTTAAATTTGATAGAAATCAATTTTTTTCGGGGGGTTGATTATCAATTGTATTTGATCTTGTCCCTCGTGATTCTGTAGTTTTATGGTAGCTTCTACTTAATTCTAAGGATCTTGTCATTTTCTGGCTATGCACAAGACTGTGCTCCAACCACCTGCAAGTCAGGGGGAGTTTTCACCTTCACATCCATGTTGTAAACTTCTGCAATCTGTACATGAGGCTACTAATTTGAGAAAGTTTACATTGGAGTTGTTGGAGGAGTTTGGTTTAGTTGGATGCAAGCATGTTTGTACTCTAATGGAGTTGAATCTCAAGCTGAGTCAAGACACTGGAGGTCTCACTATCGTCAGTCTATTGAGAAATTCATTTCCTTGACAGTGCCAAGATCTTCCATTGGTTTTGCAGTCAATCTTTATATGTTTGCATCTCATACTCCACATCTATTAACTGCTTCAAGCGTTCTGCACTATTTCAAGACTGATCCAAGGTTTGTCTCAGCCTATTGGATATCTAAGCAGCACGATGTGGTTCGTAGAAGATCAAGAGAAGATGAATATATTTCAATGGCTAATGTTGTGTGTGACTTAGCAGCACGATGTGATTTCATTGACCATATGATTGTGGCTCGTTCTGGTTGGTTCATGTCTATACTTGAATTCTTTTATTGTTCTTTACCGAGACCACCAGAGGTTCTTTGTGCTTTCTGTTGATCTTCTGATTTCAACATTCCCCAATTCACATGGAGTTTTTCAAGTCCAAGATTGGAGAATGTATATTTGGTTTAGTCAATTGTATAGTTCTGGTTTAGCTTTAGTATTTAAAGCTCTATCTTCACATTGTAAACGTAAATTGAGAGTTACAGAGAAATAGAAAATCAGTTTGATATTTTTCTTCTTTTTCATCACAAATCTTCTCAGCTTCCATGAAAAAAAAAACAAAGAGAAGATGGTTTTTTTTTAAGAACCCCTGATGGGGTTCTACCATTGAAACAGAAAAAACATAAGTTTTTTAACTGGGGTTCTTAACTTAAAATTTATAATAAAATATTAGTCATTGATGATGCTCTAACGGTGTTAAAATCATGCTCCTACAAAATTTGCAAAAAAATCAACAAAATAAAACGTACATTTCTCTTCAAAAGTTTCTTTAGGAAATGCACGGAAAATCTAAGAACATATCAACCATTCTTTTCTTAAATATCTTTTAGAGAAATACCCTCAAATAGCACAAAAAGATTTTTTGTTCAAAAACTAGCACCCTAAATTTAAAATACCAAAAATAGCACAACTAATTATTTTAAAATACTTATTTACCAAAAATAAATTTAAAATAGAATTAAACATTATGTTTGGGTTCACTATTTCCAATTTATGGTTTAGTTTTTTCTCATTATGAAATGATTATAAGTCATTTTTATATTAAATTTGTGCTAATAATGTCAAAATTGGTGCTATATTTATGATTTTCACTCTTGTGTGCTAAATTTGAGAATTTTTAGTTTTTTTGTGCTATTTTGTAGAATTGACCAATCTTTTATTCAAACTAGAAAACAATAAGCATTTAAAAAGTTTTCGTCTGTCTTTTCCTTATTAATCTGAAGTGTGAGAACATGTATCTATTTATTTTTATTTTTTTCAGACAAACCATTTTTCCCGGGGGAAAAAGTTAACGAATGAGAAAAAACCTTATCCAATTAAAATGCCACTGGCGATCTCTCTCCCAACCTCATCTACTTCTCATTTCTTCCCTCGTCGCCATGCAAATCTCCGATATCGACGCTTTACCGGAGCTCGATCTTCCTCCGAAGCGCCGTACAATCGGAAGATTCAGACGGGCGTCATCATTATCGGCGCCGGACTCGCTGGTTTAGCCGCCGCAACTCGGCTCACCTCCGAACGAATCCCTTTCCTACTCCTAGAAGCTTCCGACGGCGTCGGCGGACGCGTCCGTACTGATATCGTCGACGACTTCTTTCTCGACAGAGGATTTCAAATTTTCATCACTGCGTATCCCGAAGCTAATAAGCTACTAGATTACGAGGCGCTTGATCTGCAGAGATTCTACGCCGGAGCTAGGGTTTTTTACGGCGGAAAATTTCACACCGTAGCCGATCCTCTCCGACATTTATGGGATTCGGTGGCGTCTCTCACGAACCCGATCGGATCCGTCTTGGACAAAGGGCTTATCGCGCTGACGAGAGCTAGAGTTCTTATCAAGTCAAACGAAGACATATTAACTGCCGCCGACGAGGTTCCGACCATTGATTTCCTCCGGAAGATCGGTTTCTCCGAAGAGATATTGGATCGGTTCTTCCGACCATTCTTCGGCGGAATTTTCTTCGACAGAGACCTCGAGACGACCTCGAAGCTCTTCGATTTCGTTTTCCGATGTCTTGCCCTCGGAGAAAACACGCTTCCCGCCATGGGGATCGGAGAAATCCCTAACCAGTTGGCCGCTAAAATACCCGCTAATTCCGTCATGTTGGACACAAGGGTCGCTTCGATTGAGTATCCAAACGGGTCGGATTCGGGTCCACCAACCGTGAGACTTCAAGACGGCGGAGTTTTAGAGGCAGAGCTAGGTGTCATAATCGCCGTCGAGCAACCTGAAGTGAATAAGCTTCTCAATGGGATCAGAGAACCGGTTAAGACTAAACCGGCTCGGAGCACCATTTGCCTTTACTTCACAGCTGAAGCGAATCAGATACCGGTGCAAGATCCGGTTCTGTTTCTCAACGGGTCAAACACCGGTATAGTCAACAACATGTTCTTCGCTACAAACGTTGCTCGGACATACGCGCCGCCGGGAAAAGCTCTGGTTTCGGTATCATTGATCGGGTTGTTCGAGGATAGATCCGATGATGATTTAGCAGCAGAGGTTATTCGAGAGCTCTCTGGTTGGTTCGGTGAGTCTTCGGTTATGTCATGGAGACATTTGAAAACGTACCGGATCGAGTTCGCTCAACCGAACCAATGCCCACCTACCGATTTGATTAAGAGTCCTCGGGTCGGGTCGGGTCTTTACTTGTGCGGTGATTACATGACGTCTGCTACGTTCGACGGGGCTTTGGTCTCTGGGAGTCGAGCCGTGGAAGTTTTGTTACGAGAAAAGGGACTAAACAAATAGAATTTCTGTTGCTGTATTTAAGTTTATTTTTTCAAGATTGTGTTTTGTAGCTGAATTATGTCTAAAATACTGACTGGATTAGCTCTGTTAATCTCTTGATGAATCTATCTGTCCTTGTCCCAATTTTGGAAAAGGGAAATATTAGCTAGCCACTTTGATTAATCATCTTCATCTAGTAATAAGATAACAAAAAAGTTCCCAGAAACATAAAAGTCAGGATTTTTTTACTTCTGATGCCTTGGTTCTAACAAAACCCATCAAAAAAGAAACTTTCGTTCCAAGCAAAAACATAAAACTTTCGTTCCAAGCGAATAATAATAGGGACTCATGAAAAAACACGCATACATAAAAACTAAAAAGAAAAACAGATTCTGGAAATGACAACCAAGCAAACGGTGCTACTCTTTGTTTGAACAGAATAACAAAATGGGGATCAAGTTTAGATCAGAAGCAAGAACAAGAAAATTCTATTGCAATAAAGTGACCACAAGTGATGGGTCAGCTTCAAGAATGCTTGCCATGGCGCCAAAAAGCAGAATCAGTTACATGTACCAAACAGTTCTTCTTACTAATAAATAAGTCTTTGGACAAAGCAAGCTTTTACAATATAAGAGAGCACAACACAGTTATTCCCTTTTGCAAGTAAACTACTTCTCAAGTAACCAAACAAAAAGAACTCACAATTTATATAGTCAATGAAAGTCCTTGATTTTGTTTCAGAGTTCAAAATCATCCTCCTTCAAGGCCAGCTCCGCTGCTTCTTCATCTTCTTCATCTATAACGAAATACTCATTCTTCTCAACCGGCCTGAACATATAGAACATCAACATGTAAAACGCCAGACTTGCAATCTCCTCAGCTGCATTGCTCACCCACCGATACTTATAAGCCGCAATTGTCTTCAGCGCAAACACTACGATCCTCGTGAAGTACAAGTACCCGATGACAACGATGTAGAATTGTCTAAACAGAGTCAATTTTGCCAAGTTCCTAGCCGCTTTTCCATCGGTTTTCGAGGTCTCTCTCAGTGAACGAATCGACCAGACGATGGGGAATAAGATTGCGCAACAACATACTATATCTACAAGCAAGAATATCTGGTTCCAAGTTACCCAGTCTTTGATGAAAGGTCCAGTCTCTCCGATCACAATGGAAGCTATGTTAGCGAGAACCTGAAGTGGGACAACGACCATCAACACGTTCTTCTCTTTCTCCTGTAAGAACGGCTTCAAGAAGGACCAGCCAGTTCCGATCAACACAATCACCGTGAAGAGAAGAACGACGCGGATAAACTGGAAAATGTAGAATAAGACGTCCCAGCCGTGAGGAGTGCCGGTGACTTTCACGTAGTGCTTGTCCTCGGCGGCGCAGATAAGATTCAGGGCCTTCATCAAGAGCAGAGCCGCCATGAGGACGTGGATCCTATGAACGACTCGCTTATTGACCCAACAGGCGTAGCCCCACAGACCAAGGAAAGCTAAGTAGCCGAGGAAGAAGAAGAGATACAATCCCGGTAATCGGGTCGACCCGGCAGGGAGGTAGTCCTTCGACCCGTTCGGATCTAGATTGTACATCTCCGTTCGGACCTTCATCGAAATACTTGTTTCCGGTACGCAATTGACGAAGAAGAGAGAATACTCGTTCGGAGAAGTCACCGGGTAAGAGTGTTCGTACTTGGAACTCGGCGGAGGAGAGAGATCGTGGAACGTGAAGAGCTGGAGGACGTAAGGGGAATCGAGTACACAGAAGCTAGGGTTTTGCTGGATCTCTAGGAGCACCTGGAGAAGCGATTCCTCCGACATAAGGAAGAACCCTAGCCTCGACGGATCCGGGATCGAAGCAGACGAAGGGGACGTTACTGATACAGAGGAAGCAGATACGCTAACGTGTCCTGACTGAGTGAATCCGAACTTTTCGAAGAGAATCATCGGCCTAGAGTCGTCGGAGATGGTGAGAGACTTTATCTCCGCCGCCATGCGAGGGATGAAACTGGCGGCGAAGAGGAGGAGAACGACGACGAAAAGGGGTAATTTCGTCATTTTACGCCGTTACAGTAGAGTAGAGAGACGGTGATGCTTCTCGTGCTTGTTGATTTGGCTTATGGAGGAGAAACGAGAATGGCGTTTGACCCGATTTCAAGCTGCGAAGCAAAACGGCGCCGTCCTTTAGACCGAGGATCCTGGTCTCCCATTGCGATCGATTGACCCAACTTAAGCCCAAGCCCATTGGGCCTCACTGATACGGTTGGTAATAATTGGGTAGGAGATAAGAAATGTATAACACCGTGCGTTGCACCTATCTTCTTCTTCTTCGCATCTGTAGCAATCTTATTTTATTTTCCCGCTAAAGAGACAAAAAGGAAAAACTAAAATACAACGTTTCATTGTCAAATATTACTGTAGCTTTATATATAATAAAAAGGCCATGAATCGGTAAATTTAATGGAAATGTTTTTTTTTTAGAAAGAAATGGAATTGTTTTCAGTTGGAAGAAAGCGAGTTAGGTGAGAATGTAGTCACATTAGGACACTTGTGAACGATGCTTATTACCACACATGTAGAACTCTTATTACATCTGTAACGAGTGATTGATAAAACGCAATAAACGCTAAACAAACAAACAAATTGGCTAAATAACAGCCATAAAATGACGAAACAAACACAAAAAATGAATAAATAAAACCAATTTTTGTCCATACGGCAAACAGAGCATTAGCACCAAATGTTACTTTGTAATAAACACGACGGCTATCTGATTTGAGTATAAGATTAACATGTCAAATGTTCTGAAAGTGATTTCAAATAAATAAGCGCGCGGTATCTCTTGATCTTCTTACAATAGTTTTTTTTCCCTAATATAGAGATTAAGAAGTTGTTTTGAACTATATATTTGATCCATAATTTCGATGTAATAACTTTAAAAAAACTGCTAATCATACACAAGTCACACAACAATTAATAAACTGAGCACTTGATGCTTATAAAAAGAAAACAAAGCATATATATAGGTTCGATGAATGAGTATTTGCATGTATCTATTATATATAGAAAAAACTAGCGTTGGTAAAAAAAACCAAAAAAATTAGCATGTCTGTATTATTATATTTTGCCTTTAAGAGTGTCGTATAGTTTTGGTTGGTGATATAAACAAGCAAAAGTTGTCTTTTACGTATAGTAAACGAATATTCCTCTTATATGCTATTTTTGGATCACTGGATTGTAATATTTCCACGACTATCTATATTTTTTATCTACGTTTAACAAATTTTTATTACTGCCTTGACAAAAAATGTCATTAATTTTTAATCTTCCAATATGAAATTTATTTTTGAATTTTGAACTAAGAATTTTTTTTTTTGATATCTCAATATGAAGAATTTATTTTGGAGTTGAAGTAGCAAATATGAAATGAAAAAAAAAAAACGAAATTCATAATACAAAGTCGGTCTAAAAAATGGAACATTTTGTCTTCAGCATGTTCTTACCACATGTCGAATGAAATAGCAATCGTAGCCTCGAAAAGATGTGCTAATTACGAGAAAAACCCTAGACCCTTGTCGTAATTCTCCCTCCCTTCACAGACTCGACTCACATCTATTTAAGCAATTACAGTCTCTGTTAGTCATGGCGGATTTAATTTTCTGGTTCTGGTTCTGGTTCTGGTTATCCAAACAAACATCTTTTCTCCCTTTCTTGGAAAATCCCCCCACCGGTAAAATTCAATCGACGAAGCAAAGAAAAGTCTTCTCGACTTGGATTAAAAACATTTTCCCAGAATCTTTTTCCCGAGAAAATTCAATAGAACAGGAGAAAGAAATATCACAAAAATCCATTTCTATTCTATAGAGAATCTCGATTTCTGGGATTCGTCGATTTCTTCCGCCTCGGATTCTCCGCGGAAAGTTCCTAATCTGTAAGTTGAATTTGAAATCTGTTCATTTCTTTTTCGCGATTTCCGACTCTGAGATTTATAAACCGTTGTTTCTTCGCGGACTATATTATCGTTATTTTGTTGCATCTTTCGAACAATCAAAACCCTGTTTTATCTGTTTGGGTTAGTTCTAAAACTGATGTTTGTTGGAATTGCTAAAGCTGCATGCCCGAAATCGGAACATTACGATTGGAATTTGCTGTGTTTTTTTTTTTTTTTTTGCTTCTGGGTTTTTCGTTTTTAGTCTCACAGGTTGGTTATTGTGTTCTCTAATTTTGGATTGTTGGGCTGTTTTGTTTCATCTGCAGCTTGGAACAACGTTTTTGGTCTAGACGCTCCCTAGTTTCTAGATTTTTGTATATGATTAGGACAGTGAAACTGAAAGACTTTCTCATAGGTTTGATGAGATGAGTTTGGTTGGAAGAGTTGGGAGTTTGATTTCTCAGGGGGTTTACTCTGTTGCTACACCATTTCATCCATTTGGTGGTGCTATTGATGTGATCGTTGTTCAACAAGAAGACGGTTCGTTCCGCAGCACGCCTTGGTATGTTAGGTTTGGTAAGTTCCAAGGTGTCCTCAAAGGCGCCGAGAAGTTTGTCAAGATATCTGTAAATGGCACCGAAGCGGATTTCCACATGTATCTTGATAATTCTGGTGAAGCATATTTCATCAGGGAAGTTGATCCTGCAACTAATGACACCAACAATTTGATTTCTAATTCTGATAATAACGTTGGTAATGAGAAGAACGGCGTGGGTTTCCGTCTTGAGCATAGTTTATCAGACGCTGGTGCTGAGGAGATACGAGAGGGGTTCAACTCTTTGAATCGGCTTGACAGGACAGAGTCCGATTGTAATAGGAGGTATTATGATTTTCAGGATGATCCGCCTTCTCCAACCTCGGAATATGGAAGTGCTCGATTTGATAATCTAAACGTGGAAAGTTATGGGGACTCTCAAGGCTCAGATTCTGAAGTGGTTTTGGTGAGTATTGATGGACATATACTAACAGCCCCTGTGTCAGCGGCAGAACAGGAGGCTGAGAATTTACGGTTAAATACTCCTCAGTTTCATTTGGCCCCTGGTGATGGAACTGAGTTTTGTGAAGGTAATACTGAGTTTGCTTCGTCAGAGACTTCTTGGGATACTGAATATATCAGCAAAGTGGAGGCATCTGATGCTGTTAATATTGGATCTGAAAAAGTTGACATTGGGAGCGTTGAGCGTAATGATTTAGATTCCCATTCTCGTGGTATTACCGGAAACGATTCTCATGATGCTGAAAGAGATATTGTTGGGAGCTGTTTGGATCAGTCTGAGCTGACACAACCTGGTGAGAATGTGAAGTCCGAGGCACCAGCTCCTGCTTTTGAGGATCAGAACCTCAAAGAATGTGAGCTTCTACCTACCACCATCACGGAAAATGATAGAGGTGAAGATGAAGTGGCTTTTGAAACAATAAATACTCTTGTTGATGGTTCTGAATCTTCTACAACCCAAATAACAACAGAAGAAGTGAAAACAACTGAGGAATTCAGGATATCCGTTCATTCTACTACGGAGTCAGAATGTGCAGATGAACAGATAAGAACATCTACAGAAACTGCCATCTTGATTGGCAACCAGGAAAGCGAGATTAAGGAGTCAGAAGATCAAGCTTCTGAGCAAGTCTCTACAGGTTCAACGAGGGAGGATAATGAGCAACTAACTCCATCTAAACCGACTGAGGAGGATAAGGAGAACAGGAATACTATGGATTCAGTGGCTGCGACTTGTAGTGTGGACATAGGAAAACCCGATACAGATCTGAGTAAGTAACTTTTTTTTATTTTTGAACTGTGACTAGTAGCTGCGTTGTTTTTTGACAGTGGTTTAACTTTACAGGATATGAGCTATCACTTTGCAAGGATGAGCTGCGTCAGGGTATGGGACTTACCGCAGCTGCTGAAGTCTTTGATGCACATCGGATCTCTATGGAAGAATATAAAAATTCGTCAACGTCTATTCTTGAAAGTGAAAATCTGGTTGTTAGGATTAGAGAAATGTATATGCCATGGAAGAAAGCTGCTCGAATCGTGCTTGGGAAAGCTGTGTTTGATCTAGACTTAGATATTGAGCCAGATGATGTGATTTCTGTGGAGGAAAATGAATCTGCGAAACCCAAGGACGATGAAACTACAATAACTCCTTCTTCATCTGGAAGAAGATGGAGACTCTGGCCCATTCCTTTTAGAAGGGTTAAAACAATCGAGCATACAGGTAGTAACTCCTCGAGCGAAGAAGATCTGTTTGTTGATTCTGAACCTGGCTTACAGAACTCACCGGAAGCACTATCAGCCACAGAGAGTCGCCATGAGTCTCCGCGTAGACAACTTGTGAGAACCAATGTCCCTACCAATGAACAGATCGCATCTCTGAATCTGAAAGATGGTCAGAATATGATAACTTTTAGTTTTTCCACGAGAGTTCTTGGAGTACAACAGGTTTGTTGACGGTTACATTAGTTGAAAAATATGAATGCACACCTAAAATCTTCTAACTTTGGTTTTCAAATACTCTTTGTTTTTTTATTAGGTCGATGCACATATTTACCGGTGGAGATGGGACACCAAGATTGTAATTTCGGATGTTGATGGAACTATAACTAAGTACAGCTTTGGATCCATATGCAGCTAAATTGTTTTCATATTAGCATCATAATATCTAGATTTATGCCAATGTGATGATCCTTTTGTTGATGTGTTTTGTAGATCTGATGTGTTAGGTCAGTTCATGCCTTTGGTTGGAAAGGACTGGACACAGTCTGGTGTGGCCAAGCTTTTTTCTGCCATAAAGGTAATATTCAAGGTTTAAGTCAGTCTCGCTTCTTGCAGTTTAAATTGGGAAAACATGAGATCCACTACTGCTTAAATAAGATGCAATTTGCTTGAGTGGTTGTTTCTTTTTTTGAGGAACAGTTTGGATATTTTAAAATCTGCACCGTGTAATTATGGATCTCACTTTATGCTTCACATTTGTTTGGATTTTTCAGGAGAATGGATATCAGCTGCTGTTTCTGAGCGCTCGTGCCATTGTTCAGGCATATCTAACAAGAAATTTCTTAAATAATCTAAAGCAGGTAAGACTGAGATCTTTTTATCTTTGAAATGGCACTTAAATGCATACGTATAATCATTTTTAATAACATAAGTCTAAGGAACTGAAAACGATGACGTGCGAGGCTATCTATAACCTGTTGTTATGAGATCTCTCTTCTTCTTATGGAATTATTTCCGGCTTGCAGGACGGAAATGCTCTGCCAAACGGTCCTGTAGTCATTTCACCAGACGGGCTATTTCCAGCATTGTACCGTGAAGGTTAATCTTAATGCCTTGGAGATTCATTAGTAGCGTATTTGTAATTCAATAACAAGGAACTTTCATTCTTTGTCTCATATATTTCACAACTGCTTCGCAGTGATAAGAAGAGCGCCTCACGAATTCAAGATCGCATGTTTGGAGGTAAAAGATTATCTTTTTGTTTTCTGGGAAATAAGAGAGAACGGTTAAAACCAGCGGCGTACTTTAAGATAAGAACAATTTTACAAATGTAATGTGCAGGATATAAGAAAACTCTTCCCAAAGGATTACAACCCGTTCTACGCTGGATTTGGAAATAGAGACACCGATGAGCTGAGTTACAGAAAACTCGGAATCCCGAAAGGAAAGATATTCATAATCAACCCAAAGGTATTCAAATCTCTTAGAATCGGACATGCATGATTAATTGTTGAAATCTACTGAGGCACCCAAAATGGATCAGGGAGAGGTAGCAACAGGACATCGCATAGATGTCAAGAAGTCGTACACATCACTTCATACTCTTGTCAACGACATGTTTCCTCCAACTTCGCTTGTTGAGCAGGTAACAAAAGCTAGAAGCTTTTAAGCAAATGCAATGTAGTGTAATGTAGATTCATTAATGGTTTCACGTGTTTGCTTACACATCCACAGGAAGATTATAACCCATGGAACTTCTGGAAACTACCAGTAGAAGAGGTTGATTAGAAATGAGCTGCAGATTGGGTCCAACATGGCGGCTCCGAAAGCTCCATCATTGGATTTTTTTTGTAAGCCTTTTTCTATGACTTTGTACACAAGAAAGAGCTCTACTTTGTAATGTCTCATGTAGGAGTTAACACACTAGGGAAATAATTATATATAGCTGTGACAATGTTCTGTATAAGACCTTATTTTTTTATATATTTCTTTTTAAATACACACAAGAAAAAAAGAAGACGAGAATCTGCCCGAAATTGGACAGCCAAGTAGTTAAGCTAACTTAACAAAAATAAAAAAGGAACATCTTTTGCTTAAACAAAACAAATGTTAAAACTAGAAGTAAGCATAAGCTGAGTATATATTGAACACAAACACTTCAAATAATTTTAAACATTAGGTTTGAGTTCATTATTTCTAATTTAGGATTTAGTTATTTTTTATTAGAAAAAAATTTTATGTCATTTTAATATCAAATTTGTGCTATTATTGTCAAAATTTGTGCTATCATTGTCATTTTCAACTAGTGATGTTAAGTTTGGAACAAAAATTTAAAAGTGTGTTTAAAAGTGTGTTATTTTGGTCAATTGTCCAAAAAAGTTTGTGAAGTGTGACAAGAGCAAGCCCTTAATAGAATTTTGTAGGGCTATTCTGAATCGAAACGAATCCAATTTTCTTCTTCTACAAGGTATTATTTTTCTTCAATAATTAAGTTCATATACAATTAGCAGCTAACAAGTAATTTCTAACCTTATTTTTTTTTAACATTAGCAGCTTATTACCTGCTTTATATATTGGTATGTTAGCTCATTTTGAATAAACACTTGTTTTCTTCGTTGAAGAAAAAACTACACTTACATAGATCAAAAAAAAAAAAAAAAAATCCATCATCATCAATCAGATAGCGTAAATTGGATTTACCTCCGATTCAGTCTCCGACGGATTCGCATGATGCCATGAGCTCGTCCCATTTCTAGCAAATTTCTTCTTCTCCTTCTTCCTCACTTTCCTCGTCCTCTTCGACTTCACCACATAATAAGTCATTATACTCAAAATTCCGGTCATCGTTACGGTTCCTATGACTGTAACCACAACCGCGGCGTATCTGTTTCTCCGACCAACCACAATGTACGAGGAGGAAATGAATGCCACGGTGGTGCAGACAGAGGCGAGCCACATCAGCTTATTGATTACTTCCACCACACGTCTCTCCGTTTTAGTCTCTCCTCTTACTAGCGTGATTTGCACGACAACTACTGCTAACGAAGTGAAGAGAGCAATCGCGTTGAATATAAAGAATATCTTGAATGATGTTGCGTGGACCATCACGGCCACACCATGGTCGTCGTCGCCTCCTGGAACCGTGAAAATGGCGGCAAATGCCACCGTGGCGAAGAGAACAGCCACGACTGTTACAGAGTTGGTCGCATTGTTGATTCCAGCTCTATGGAGTTTCCTTAGCTCCTTGGCGATGCCGTCCACGTTTTTGTTGGTTTTTCGGGTTTGCTCGAGCTGCGTGTGAACGTCTTTTTTTATCTCGGTTACGGTTTTCCGCAGCTCGTCTCTTGGCTGGTTTAGTTCGTTGGCTTTGAGTGCGCCACAACGCGATAATATGTCTTTGATCTCTGCAGTTTCCTCTGAATGAGTGAGCCCTTCAGCGATGTCGTACGCGGTTTTATGGTCTCGTGTTAGAGCATTCACGTTTGTATCTGGAAGTTGTAACAGCTCATTCACAATCTGCAAATCAAAACAAGGATCAAGAATCTCAAACCGAATAACAATTAGAGGGTGAAATAGATCAATTTCGTTATTTTACCTCTGCTCTTTTCTTTCGTGTAGCGATATGCAACACGGTGTTTCCGAATTTATCAGGAAGCATGACGATAGCCGGATCAGCACGAAGGAGTAACCTCACGACTTGTGAGCTAACTCCTTTCACAGCCATATGTAAAGATGTTTGTCCTTTCTTGTCTGTTCGTCTCGCTAATTGCGGGTCTTTATCGAGCAATGTTCTCACAATATCTACATGACCTTGACGTGCAGCGAGGTGAAGCGCGTTCTTTCCATTGGATCTTGAAATCTCAAGCAAGCTTGAGTCTTTAGCAAGCAATTCATCAACTACTTCTGAATGCCCTCGTGTTGCAGCTGACACAAGTGGGGTTGCGTTTGATTGAGCTACTGTTTTACTCAATTGAGGTTCATGCTCAAGCAGTAACTGGACAATAGCTGCATTAAAAGAAGCTCGCGGTTTCACCAAAAGACCAGAAAGAATGTTTTGAAAATGTTTTGAATTAGTGAGACTTACATCGATGGCCTTGACTGCAAGCGATGTGTAAAGCGTCGAATCCAGAAAGATTCTTCTGCATAAGAGATTCTTTGGTCGTGTAACGCAACAACTCCTTGACAACATCAATATTGCCTTTCTCTGCCGCTGTAAAAAGCGGTGTCTCTCCTAATTCATTCACCTCGTTTACCACTGATGTCATTATTTGTGATACCTTTTCAGTTTCCAACATAAGACAATGGAAATCAACTTTCATCAACACAATCATGTTGAGCCTGTATTCCAGCTTAGCAAACATCACACACACACACACACACAAAATTAAAACTTAAGAGAAAGGTGATATACCTCGTCATCAAAATCAGCTCCTGTAATGGTACCAGTAATCTGAGAATCAATGTCACTAAGAATCTGCTTAACAGAAGCCAAATCTCCTCGTTGAGCAGCTAGGTGAAGCTCGGTGTCGTTGTGGCGGCCTGTGACTTGTTTCACATACTTCTTTTTACCAGTTGGATCAAACCGCTTCCCCGAATTGGAAAGTCCCAAGGACTTGCTTGAATTGGATACCATTAAAGCCTTGCCCGAATTGGACAGAACCAGAGTCTTCCTTGGGGTTGGGGTTGGCGACAAGTCGGCTACAGTACTCCCTGTGGGACTCACCGGATCCGTCGCCAAACCCTTCTCCATATCCGGTTCCAGTTCCTTCTCTGCGAGGGTCAGATTGATTACACCTTGTCTGTTTGTTTGTTTATCACGCAAATGACAAATCCATCGAATAAATTAAAAAAAAAACAGCCTATGATCCCGATTCAAGACCTAGCCCTAATTTCACAAACAGAGGAATCGCACAAGAGTAACCTAAAAGTGTAGCTAATCTCTTCCGCAACAGATTTTCATAACTCAGAATCTAAAATGAAGGAGAATGAGAAATCTCGTTGTTGTACCTTCTTCGATTCTGGATCCCATTTTGAGAGATAAAAACAGAGGGATTTCAAAGCGGGATCATGATATTGTAAGAACCGATTTTGGTTCTTCGATTGGAGAAGAAGAATAGGCCGTGAGAGCCGTCGTCGTCCGTGGCCACCGGTACCTTCACTGTCACGGCAAGGTTTTGAGATCCGATTATGGTTATTTGGTACGAGAAGCAGAGAGCTTGCCTTTTTTTGGGTGTAATTTGGGTTGTCTTCTTTCTTCAGTTAGGGATATTTGCCAGGTCAGCATCTTACACACAAAAAAAATTATCAACAATTAAATGTTAGGGTGCAAACTCATTTATTTTAGTTTAACCCCTTTTAGAATGTTGCTCTGTAGCCCTCATTACGGTTTAGGAAATATTATAACTGGATATCATATTTGGTTTGTCAACAATTGTGATTGGTACTTAAAGCATCATTATTATTACAGGTTCTTAAGGGGTTCTTAACCCAAAATAAAATAAAATAAAATAAAATAATTATGAACAGTGTAAGAACCGGTTTTTAAATAAGAATTTTAAGAATCAGTTCTTAAGAGGGTTCTTACACTGTTCTTAGCCACATGTCAACCCTTAATTCGCCGGATTTTTTTTTTTGCCAGATTTTTTTTTTACTTTTTCGTAAGTTTAACTTTAAAAAAAAGTTAAGAATCTTTTTAAAACTTTTTCTTAACTTCAACTTTAAAATTCTAAACTTTTTTTACATATTAATGAATTGGAATCGTTCGGTGGGTGAACAGGAAGCGATTCATAGACAAGATCAGAAAAAACCCAAATTGAGCGTTCTTTGCATTTTTTTTTTTTCAAAATCTATGTTTAAAATGTTATGTTTTTATGTCAACTATGTTTAATTAAAAAAATAAACTCTATTTAAAATAAAACAAATTTTTTTTTTTTTTTTAAGAACCCTTAATAGGGTTCTACCAATAAAACAGCAAAAACAGAAGTTTCTTAACAGAGTTTCTTAACTTCAAATTTATAATTAAATACTCCCTCCGTTTCAAAAAAAATGTCATTCTAGCATTTTGTTTTTGTTACAAAAAGAGTGTCACTTTAGATTTTCAATGCAAATTTTGGCACAAAATACCTAATTTAACCTCAGTTTTAATGAAGAATTCCAAGAGTTATTATATATTTGAAGGGTATAATTAAATTTTCAATATGTTTTATTAATTTGTGTGCAATTATGAAACAGATGGAGTATTACTTAAGAAACCCAAATGAGTTTCTCCCAATAATGATGCTCTTAGTTTCCGGTCCAGTTTCGTATGTTTTTTTTTATTGTAAGGTTAAAATGTAAAATTCATTCTTTTCAACATTAAATAATAACTTAATCTTTAAAAATAAAAACGCAAAAATATCTAATAAAATTCCAAAATATATAAAATAATATCTAAAAAAAAAAGATACTGTCGGCAACAATAAAAAAAAGGAAAAAGTACAGTCAGTTCCAACAAAGCTAACATCAATGGTGAGTTGCAGTTGCAACAAAGAGCAATTATATCCCAAAAAAACTGAAAGTGTCCGAAATTAAATTCGAGATTTATTATAAATAGATATGGGAAACTGCCTCCACAGGTCCCATCACGCCGGCGAAACCCCCACCGTCCCTTTCCCACCGTCTCCAGCTCCGCCGTCTTCATCCGGTCCCCACATGACGACGGTGGAACCTTATTGCCACGTAGACTCCAGTCTCCGCTCCCTCGCCGGAAAGGCCGAAGGTTTCGGCCGCGCCGCCGTCGGTGGTCTTAGCGGTCCGATTTGCCGTGTCACTTCTCTAGCTGGTAATTTCAAGACTCCTCTCTTTCAACTACTCCTCCAATCTTTCAAAAAGTTTAATATAACTGTAATCGAAAATCCAAAAAAAAAAAAAAAATTCTTGATCGATTCGATATTTATATTGCATATATACAGAAGTTTTAAAAAAAAAAAAAAAATTGGTGATTGGTGATTTACTTCATATGTGTTATATTGAAATGATCATTGTTGTGAAATGGAACTACCATTGGATCAAAGCTTACTTCCAGTACAAATTCAAACAAAACGAATCATACGAGTTTTTGCAGACGAGGGTCCAGGATCGTTACGAGAGGCTTGTAAGAGGCCAGAACCGTTATGGATTGTGTTCGATGTGTCCGGAACGATCAATCTGTCTTCGTTTGTGAACGTATCATCGCACAAAACAGTGGACGGGAGAGGGCAAAGGGTGAAGATAACGGGGAAAGGGTTAAGGCTCAAACAATGTGAAAACGTTATAATCTGTAACCTTGAATTCGAGGGCGGTGTAGGACCAGACGCAGACGCGATTCAGATCAAACCAAAATCAAGCAACATTTGGATTGATCGCTGTACTCTCAAGAATTACTATGACGGTTTGATTGATATCACACGAGAAAGCACTGACATTACCGTCTCAAGGTTTGTCTCTCTCTCAAATCTTATGTGTTTTTTTCTTCTTCTTACTTTTAGTTTAGTAAAAAAAGAGAGCCAAATTAATAATAATTATTTTGGTTCGAACTTCTTCTAAAACTAAGATCCAAGATCACTATATACTGTCTAAAATATTTGTATATTTGTTTCTACTGAAAAACAAAATCAATTTTCTTTTAATTCGAAATGGTGGAAATCGATTATGAAAGTTACGTAACAATCCTTTTACCAAAAAAAAAAAAGTTACGTAACAATCCTTACCCGACCAATTTGGAAAGCAATGGCATAAACGCACTAAACTGGGAAAAATATATAAACAAAATAAATAAAAATATGAAAAATAAAAGAATGGTTAGATTTTTTAGAGTCATTACTATCCACTGTGTTAAAAATCCTATAACAAAAAAAAAAACACTATTTTCATAAAATTGTCAGATGCCATTTCATGAACCACAACAAGACGGTGTTGATAGGAGCGGACCCAAGTCACGTGACGGACCGATGCATAAGAGTTACGATTCACCACTGCTTCTTCGACGCTACACGTCAGCGACACCCTCGAGTTCGCTTCGCAAAAATCCATCTCTACAACAACTACACTCGTCACTGGGCCATCTACGCCGTCGGAGCCGGCGTTGAATCTCAGGTCCGTCATCAAAACAACAAAAAAAAACATATATTTACTATTCTACCATATCATCGATCGGTTTTATGTGTTTCATATATATTTTGTGTTGTTTTGACAGATATATTCTCAGTGCAACATATATGAAGCTGGGGAGAAGAAGACCGTCTTTAAGTACATCACTGAGAAGGTAAAATCTACTTTGTATTCTTTAGGTTCTTAAAATGTTTTATATATATATATATACGAGTATTTAGCGTCAAGGATCCCATAATCTTATCTTAAAACTCAGTTCGATGCGTCATACGATAAAAAAATAATAAATTAATGTAACAATTAACGTTATATTTTTCTTTTGTTTGTTGATCAGGCCGCGGATAATGAGAAACCTGAAGCTGGTTTCATAAGATCAGAAGGGGATTGGTTCTTGAATGGTGCCAAGTCGTGTCTTAGCCACAACGGAGAGCGCCACGTGTTCTCTCCGACCCAACACTATTCTGAATGGACCGTCGAATCGCCAACTGAGAAACTCAAGAACTATATGAAACACTCGACCGGCTGGCAGAACCTTCCGCTTCCACCCGACCAGTTTACGACCACCGCATAGTTATTACAATGAATTGGATTTAGATGGTGGTCGGAAGTTCTTGGGTGATGATGTTTGTATCTTCTCCAACCAATTCCAATTTCAAGTTTTGGGATTATATAATTTAATATTTTCCACTGTATTAAATTCTGGATGCAAAAGTTGGTTGCAGAAAGTTAATAATTTGAATAGAAGTGAGCAAAATAGGGCATGAATTGTCGATCGATGACAGTGGATAAGGTATCTTACTTCAGATATAAAATTAATTGTTTGTGTCCAATGTATCGTTTTGTCTCAATAAATCTTGCATTTTTGTTTTTCAAAAAAAAAAACTTTGCATTTTGGAGTATTGTGTTTTCTTCTTATGGTTAAGCAAGTGTTGATCGTAGTTTTTTATTGTTTTTGTTTGTCGGAGCATCAGAAAAACTAATCACCAACATTTGTCTTCGGAATTCATTCATTGAAGAGTCTACAGAATTAGTGGCTCTTCGGCTCTGTCAAATCGCATTCCGTTGATTGGTTCTATAAAAGTATGCGTGGTCAGTGGTCTCTACAAATTGTGTTATGTGACTTGACTTTGATTCTTTTATAGATACCTCACGGTCCTCACCCACAATTAATGGACCAAAGACTCTATATACCTACTTATTTGATACTGAATTAATGATCGCAGTTATAATTTGACATTGATTATTTCAATGCTATTCGTAATGCTATTCGTAATGCTATATCACCTCATAAAATATGCCGCGTTACTCGTAATTCGTAGCTCACTATTACACCTCTTGAGTATGCGCGACTAGGGTTCGAATCCCCTCTGCGTGGTATAGGGCAATATTATGCAGTGATATTTCATTAAAAAAAACAATTAGAACGGTGATATTTTATTTAAAAAAGCTCAGGGGTTTCCGATATCGTAAGGGGTATATCTGACATTCCACCCTCCTCCCGTTCCCGCCAACATAACGGCATTTCTATGCGCGTTGTAAAAATCGCGATAAACCGGCAACAGCTTTCTCCCGATAGAAATTCTCATCTCTTCTTGCAGTTTCGGATCAGGTATCTGTGACTCGCACGTGCTCTCAAAATTATGATGGATTTATAAGTACTCGCACACTCTTTCGCGTAACCGGCGGCGATGATGCACTCTGCGATGGATTTCAGCTCCGTCATCTCGAGTTCTTCGACACCTCTTCAACTTCGATGATGGCGTTGACCTTTGACTCATCCTTGCCCTTCACGTGTCATCGTCATGGACATAAATGTTTTTTTTATATATTTAAATATGAGATAATTTTGAATGAGTTTTACAAACTTATTTTCTTCTAATTCCTATATAGATGATTGAATTTTTTAAATGTTTTCTTTCTGTAAAGCTATACCTAATATGTTAACTACAATAATCTCCCTGAGTTTCTTAATAGTAAATGTTCTAGAAAATATGCAAATGTTGCATAACATTTCATTTATATTTTGTCCCTATTATTTGGAGTTAAAACAAATGAAACATTTCAATATAATATTGATTTTTTGAATTATTATTGGTTTAGAATCATAGAAAATTGTTTAATATAAAAAGTTTTTATATTTATAAGTCAACTTTATTTTTTTTCTTAATATATGTGAAAACTCTAAAAAAAATATGTTTTAAAAACAGAAGAGTATATTATTAAACTTCTCAAAAAATGAGTGCATAAACTAAAACATTAAACTTTATAAACCAAGGGAGTATATATGTAGAACACTTTATAAACATCATTAGAATATGAAACGTAAAGATTTACCATCAGAAGCTTTCTCCACTTTATGTCGTTGTCCATCATTCATTCATTCCTCTTAAGGTAATAAAAAATAGGTCATTGTATATGTATAGCAATAACTGCCAGAGCCATGCAAGATTATAACTACAGTAGTTAAACTACTAATACTGATCAGTGTTTGCTTTTTACATTTACTTTAAGATAGGGATTGCCATGACCGGCAAGACGAAGGAGAAGATACAGATGAATTCCCTGATATACCCTCGCCTGAGTACAAATCAGACAAATGGTTTTCAATATCTTCAGGGATAAATCGGACAACCGAGCTCAAGTTTCTCGCGCCGCCGGCTCCCGCCAAGATAACAGAGCTTCTCGTGTTGTAAAACTCGCGATAAATTGGCACCAGCTTTCTCGCTATGGATAGTTTTATCTCTTCTCGTAGATTTGGATCCGGTACGACGCAGGCGCTTTGTTTATCGTACGCCCTCTCGAAGCACTCGTTGAATTTTCCAAACCGTTCCTTCACTTCCTCCGGCGACATCTCCACCGTACGACTCTCAGGTAAAGACGCTACTACTGGGCCCCACGCAAGTCGCTTATAGCTGTCGGCGAATTGCTTCATCTTAGCGAAATGCCTCGTGACCCAGTCGTCGCCGAGGAGTTGTTTCAGGTTCGAGGAACGGGCTCGTGAGACCACGTGCTGGAGATTGTTGGTGAGGAAGAGATACTGCACGGAGCAATCCTTGTAGTGATTTGCTTTACGATCTATTTTGCAGAGGAGGACGAGGATAAGCCACGCGAATCGGATCGTCAGTTCCGACGACGGTGAGTCGTCGGAATCCGAGACGTTAAAGTAAGACTCCGGAAGCAGCGATCTTTCCTGTGGCGGAGATCCGGCGAGGATATCGACGAGCACGTTACTGTAGTCGGCGAGGAGAGAGAGATGAGTCATGACGGATATCGTCAGTGGATGTACTCCTCCACCGGGAACTACCACCTTCGACGAGTCCTTTTGGATTCCGGACTCGAAATCCACAAGTAGTGACCGAATCGATTCGCCAAGAGAGATTAGAGATTTAAGTGATTGAGATCGTACGACGGAGCTAGAATCAAACGAGAAGATAGATTCGATCGCTCGCCAGTTTCCGGCGATCGCGCTGTACATGTCCAGCAACCGGAAAATTTTATCCGGTGGTGGATTCTTCGTGTTGATTTTGCTAGCAATGATTTCCGGGAATCCAAAAAGAAGAAGAGCTCCTTCTCGCGAGATTTCGCTGAAGCAAGACTCTCTAATTGCGTCGGAGGATTCGAAGACTTGATCACACAGAATCTTCTCTCCCTTGAATAGAGTCTCCATGGAAACCTTCACTGCCTCTAACCAGCATCTGATCTTCAGCTCGATCGCCTCCCATGACATTTTCTTCGCCTTGGCCGTACTTGTTTTCTCCACTTCGAGTCGATAAATCCCTTCGTCGATGATCGATTTTCTGACGCTTTTATATATGCTCGAACACTCTTTCGCGTAACCAGAAGCGATCATGCACTCAGCGATGGATCTCAAATCCGTCATGACGTTGCTAGAAACTTCCTCCACTTCGACGATTGAATCACCGGCGGTGTGTGAATCGTCATCTTCGAGTAAATCAGAGTAGCTGGATCTCGCCGAGGTAAGAGAAGATCGAGTAGAAACGGATTCTGGATCTAGATAAGCACGATTCATCGACAGGATCTGGTAAAACTCTTTCTGTAACCTCTTCATCGCGATCTGCATCAGCTTCTGGGACCTAATGAGCCTCTCCGAATTGGGATCCTCACTCACCAGCAGATCCATCGTCTTCTGGAGATGCTTCACTCGATCGATGAACACCATGGCTTCTGGTTTGTTCTCGTAGAACATAGAAGTGACTTTGGCGAAAGAGGAGGTCTCGGTGTTCCATCTCTCGATTACGTCCGCCGCAGATTCAATGATTCCATAGATAGCCGCCGATTCCAAACTCTGGCGAGGCGTTATCGTAAGAGGATGTGGATGATCCGACGGCGTTTTGGCGACGCAGCAAAGTTTTCTCATAGCTTTTCTCGTCATAAGAAATTTCGAAACGGTGCAAGCTGTGAGAGTTATGAGGGGAGTAAATTGAGTCGTTGAGGGATATACTTATACAAAAATTAAACAGCGTTAGAACGACGTCGTTAAAACTTGTGGAGAAGAAGGGACGAAGAAAGTTGTTGTTGACCTTTGACTTTTGCCGATTTGTTTTATTCTGGGCCTACACGTGTTGTAGGCTTTGGCATGATTTTGATTTTATGTATCTTCCCCACAAATATGACATAAATTCTTGAATTCATGTGTATTATAAGTTGACCATTCATTTTGTAACTCAATATCTTGATTTGAATATAACTATGCACGATATATTTATTTTTACAAATAAATAAAATTAAGCGTTCCAAAAATCATTTTATGTTTTTTTTTTTTTTTTATCTTCTGATTTTATTTAATATTGAAAAGATACAAAGTTCTCATGTAGAACATTAGTTATTACATATGGCACATAGTTGTAAAAATGAAAATCCTTATCAAGAGGAATAGCTTGTTTTGCTAATATGTCTGCAGGTTTGTTGAGGTGTCGTTTAACCCATTTGAATCGTGTCTCCTAAAATTTGCTTTGCCATTATCTCGCTTCTTTGATCTAATTATAAATTCCAAAAATCATTTTATGTTATATACAATATTTATTGTAAATATCGATGATATTAGTAGTACTCCTTCCGTTTCATATTAGTTGTCGTTTTAGAGCTTAAATTTTGTTTCACATTAGATGTCGTTTTAAAATTTCAATGCAAATATTTGATAATATTTCCACTTTTATCTCTACTCTTTTAGCTTATTAATTAGTGTGATCGTAGTATATAATACATTAATGATGGATAAAACAGAAAATTGAATTATTTTCTCAATTTTCTTAATCTACGTAAAACAATCTAGAACGACAACTAATATAAAACGGAGAGAGTATTAATTAACTATTTTAACGGAAATAAATTATCATGATTATCCGATATATCATATCATCATTGTACTACATACTCATAAATTATCATATATCTATATATATAAAGTAAATTTTTCTCTATTCTCATGCTGCTACCCCAGCATCCTAAAAATTTAATACATACTAAATACATATATTAATTATAAATTTGGTTCTAACATTATGAAAAGAATTTGAAAAGGCATTATTCATATTCTAAATTAAACCAGAAAATAATAAACTTATATGAATATAGTTCTTTGAAATAATAACATGTTTAATAAATTTGGTTACCATAATATATTTCAACTTTTATAAATATTTAATTAGGTTAAGTTGTATCACAAATATTATAAAAAACTAAAATATCAAACAAGTCCTAACAATTAAACAAATAAGTTAAATATGTAACTAAATTCATAAAGCAAAATATAAGTTGGCAAGTTTTACATCTAATAAAGAGACAAATAAATAAAATTAAGGTATACTTAACATAATAATTACAATTATACATAACTATGAAAAAGAGAATAAGAGCCCAAAAAATTAAGAAACATATTAAAAGTATTTACACGAAAATATAAATTAAGTTTGAAAATTTAAGATCGTTGTGTTTTGTGATATTATTTTTAACGAAAAAAAAATATGTAACTACAGCAGGAGAAGAAAATAAAAGCTTTGTATATGCAAAATATATATCATGTGATGTAAATATATTTCAATTCTCATAATAATTACCATCCATTAATACAATAGTGTTCCCTAGAATTTCAAAAGACATTTACTTAATAGAAGATAGATTATATTGAATTAATCTAAGGAAATTTCAATTTAATAATTTACTTTTATCAATTTATTTATATAGTTTAGAAAAATTATAGAATTTTGTGTTTATAAATTATGGATTAAATTTATTCTAAATAAAATCAAACAAACGTTGTGACTTCAAACAATCAGTTATATATGGAGATCTTTTTCAACAATAATAAAAGAAAAATAGATTTAGGAATCACAAACATATTGCACACATAAATAGGGTTAAAATCATACATAAAACACTCCAAAAATAATAACTTCACAAGAAACAAAATTAAAAAAAAATTATTATGCAACTTTAAAATGTAAATATCTTCCCTTTAAAATGTAAATATATTTCTTTTAAAAAACTCAACTAATTGCATAAAATTGATCACCAAAGAAAAAAAGAGGTAAAAATGTGTACATCCAATAAATAAACATATAAATGATCATAAATTAAAAAAAAAAACAAAAACAAATACACAGATCTTAAGCTGATAGAGATAATTCAATTAACTACGAGACAATATAAAATAAAATACCAGTAGATTAAAAAAACTGTTTACCACGTCCGCGCGGATCACACCCTTTGTGATTGAAATTGAAAGTGAAATATCACCAGCGATGGGGGAAGATATTGGAGAAGACGAAGGTTTTAGAGCAGTGGGTAATATTTTTTTACAGAATAATCATATTCACAAGAACTCTCTCTCTCTCTCTCTCTCTCTCTAAATGTTTGAATCGACGCTCGACCCCATATTTCTTATATTTTTCCAAATCGGTTCATATTATCTCAAATGTTCCCCTTAACCTATACATCTACGATGATTTTGATAGTAAATTAGTGATAGAAATTAAATCTTTTTTCAAATAAAATAAAATTTATTTTGTAGTCACCAACACTGGATCATCGAATATGAATAATAGTAAATTCTGAACATTTTATTAATATTCGGTTTTAGGTAAAAATAGATAAAAATACAGTGACTTATTTTGAAGTATTTTTTCTTTTGAAAGTTCGGAGAATTCTAAATTCACAAAACTAACTTTCCTTTTATTAGTATTCGAAGTAACTTTTAGACTATACAAAACTAACCCTATTTCGAAGTATTTATTTTATTAGTATTCAGTTGGGTTAAAAAATATACAATTCCCTAAACTTTAAAATGACAAAAACTTAACTTTTAAAAACCAACTAATTGAATAAATAGTCAACAAAAAAATAAAAAATTCAAATTGTGGATCACTCACTAAACAAATACATAAATAAACATAAAATTAAGAAAGGAAAAAAATTTAAGAATAAACAATCCACATTTCTTAAACTAACTGAGACAAATCCATTAACAATCATACTAATAAAACTAAAATAATATTATACCAAAATTTTTTAAAAACCAAATTGTGTTCACGTCCGCGCGTAGCGCGGATCACACACTAGTATATATATATAAAGTTATATTTTCTCTCTTCTCATGCTGCCACCTCATCATCAACATGTCAAATTTTAATTGGTCATTTTTAATATCATTTTAATTATTATTTTTTAACAATTAGTTTTAATTACATAACTAAGATCATTAATGAATAAATTTTATTTATACATATAAAACAAAAAGCATACTGATAATTAGTTTCAACAAAAATTAAAATCTATTGATATCTACCATATTTTTAATATTTCATTTATAAAAAACATCCTCAAAATAAACTTAAATATCAAAATATGATAATTTATTTTAACTCTCACATTTTGATAGACACAACAAAATTACAACTAAATACAAATACAAATTAAACACCACATAAAACAAAACTTAGAATCTAATAAAATTATTAAATAAACATCGAAGAAAAAAAATCCACACCAAAACAGCAATTCGAATGAAATCATAAAAATCTTCTCTATGAAGATGCAACAAAATTACTCGGCTACTACATGACACAAGCATGACCGGCTCACTAATAAAGTGGACCATGTGCATATTATAAAAAAAAAATCTAATTTTAGGCATATAAAAAAAAATTTAATAAAGAACCCTTAAATATTTACAAATAAAACCTTCAAACATGACAAAATTTTGCAAAAATCAGGTGCTCACTGTGTATTTGCACCTTCAGCACTTGCCTAGAGTCGGACCTGGACACAAGATACAAATGAAAAATATGTGAAAAATCATAATAAATCAAGACTTGGATATGTATGTTATATTATCATATTTATTTACACTTGAAGACTTATTACTTAAAAATTGGAAACAAAAAGACTTAAGAATTAGAAACATATTTTACACAATAATGAGGATTATAATCGTACATCAACAATATTGGAAATAATACTAAAAATAAAACAAAAAAATATAAAACGAAAAAACACAATATTACTCGAGGAAGACAAGAGCCACGAACCTAAAATTCGGTGCAACTAGCTCCATCCCAAAGCACAATATCTAATTCTAAGTAAGGATAAACCCAACATCTGCCACATATGCTTCAGAACCGAACTCTCAACCTCCTTCCGCAATAACTCTAAAACAAAACAATTCCTTTAGTGTATTTTTATCTCTTTGGTGCCTTCATTACGCTTTAATATAACTACTTAAAAGATGAGCTTTGCGACAACAATTAACATATACTTAATACACTCTAATTGATATAAATTAAAATAAAAAATGCATTATTAGAGATTCCTAATGTTTTCTACTATAAAAACGCAAAATAACAAACTTTAAAAAAAAAAAATTAATTGCATAAATTGACAACAAACGTAAAAAATAAAAAAAATATACAACCAACTTCTATTTTTATAAGAAAAACAATAATGAAAATAATATATGTAAAGTATTAAACTATCAAAAACAAAATATATAAAGAAAAAAAGCTAACACGTCCACGCGTAGCCCGGATCACATTCTAGTCACTTATATAAAAAAATGAATACTTACTCCGTTTCAAGTTGATGTATGAATTATTTTTCTTACACATAGAAGATGTTTTTAACATTTACCATTCTAATATTTTTTATTAAATTTTACTTAAAAAATTATATTTAAATAACAAATATCATAAGGGTAAAAAAAAAAACTACATACAGTATTGAAAATTGAAAACATTTATTTTTCTTGTGGATCAATTTGGAACAGAAAATTGTGATTTCATCCCAAAAAAAGTTTTAACACGTACGGGAATGGAATTGGTCCAAAAGCATAAATAAATAGTAGTATTACTTTTTGTTATAAGAAAGTAGTATTTGTTTGGGGATATAAATCTTTAACTTTTTTTTTCATAGAAATATATATAGAGGGCATAGTTCGATGGGGATGTAGAGGGATATTGCATAGTTCGTGGGGAAATATATCGTTTTCCCGACAATTTTTAACCGAAGTAAGACGATTCTCAATAATAATCATTTCCTAACCCTATAGTGTATGTATGTATGCTTGACACCCATGAGCTATCCGCCAGTTTTACAACCTTGAATCTAAGTTACTTGTGGATGGTCCTAACACAATCTGCTTCACAAAATATATTATTGCGTAAGTTGGAAGTAAAATGATTAAACACAAAATGTCAATGGGACCATGTCGCTCATATCAACGATTGTCGATGTTGACGCAATTAATATATAAGTAAATACTACATATTTCTATGTTTTCTATATATATGTCCAAACACAATCATTTTTGTTTTCGTTGGATTTCTATATTTTCGGATTGGACGTATATATGTGAGGCAGTGAGGGTCCCGACTTAAATATGTGTTCCCACAACATTTCCATATCTGAAAAATGTATATTGATTTTAATCCGGAAACTTTCAAATATATACAATTTAATCAACCAGAAAATTTTACACATTCTTTTCAAACCTTTAGAACCCAAAACTAGTTTTTGATAATGATAATACTTCTGGCAATTGCACAAAACGTAAATCATACAGTATGCTGAACAAAGCACCGAATTCGTACTCAGCGTAATAGCACTGCAACAAACTTTTATAACATATTAACATGATTGAACCAATCGTGTTTGTATAAGTTTCAAGTAGTATTATAAGAGGCATAACTCTCGGGATTGGATCCAATCAACGGCAGCGTCAGTCAACTCAACGAGTTTCAGAATCCTTTGTCTACACATGGTTCAAATTCATTCAGCGGTAACGCACCTCTTTGCTATATAGTTTTCAGCATCTCTCTACTTTAACTCACTGGTGCACTATTACTCTTGCTTCGCGTTAGTTTCGAAAGTTATGTCTTGTTTTTATTTAAATCATCTTTGTACTTAACTAATTTTCATATTTCAGATTAAATTGTCTAATTGCATATAGCTAATTATTTTGTTGTAAATTGATTGTCATTTATACGTAAGATTATTAAGAATTAAAATATAATGGACGAATAAAATAATAGTATTTTTTTCCAACCACGTGTTAACAATGTTATATATAGCTTTTTTGTTTGTCAACAATTTGTTATAGATATATAGCTTATGCACTGAATAAGATAGCCTATACATATATATATGCAGATTCACACGATTTATTAAAATGATTTAAAATAGTGAGTATTTTCTTCTCATCAACAGTCAAATTCAACTTTAAATATTCGGAAGGCGTGGTAATATCAAATAGCGATGCATATTTGCTGACATATATATGGTTTCCTCAAGACTTGTATTGTTATTACAAGTCGTCAAATTTGAAACCCAACAACGAGATCCCTAATATAGACTATTTTATATTTCTACCAATAATCAGCTAAAACTGTTCACTTATAATGTACATGTATCTAATAGATACCTAGGAGTCTAAGGAAGCTATCTACGCAAACAAAATATTTCGATTATCCACTTGCCAGGTTAAGTTTTTTTTGTGTTTTTCAGATTCCAGAGTTTTATGAATCGAAACTGAACTATAGATATATCCAACTTTACGGTGTGAAATCGAAATTTATCTGTTTTTCGTTTGTTTTTGCATCAGGGATTCTAAGAAAAAAACGAGGAAGTCTGGTGTAAATAATGTTTGTATATTCTCAACACAAGATTCATGCATGGTTAGATGTAAACTATCGAAAATTCGTCTGAGCTTACTTGGAAGATAAGCATTTAGAAATTTCTTTGATCATCTAACCAAAATAAAATAAAAAAACAATAGGGACACGGTTAATTGTCATCAACACCTTTAGTCTGTTGAACCAAATTAAAAAAAAACACCTTTAGTCTTGGTGCATATAACATATTCACATGTGTCTAATGTCAATAGAATATGCATGTCTTAATATATATATATATTTTGAACCTTAGCATGTGTAAATATTGACCTCATATTCGTTGGGTCAGTTATTCCAAGGTTATTTTGTTATTGTTTTTTTTTTTTTTTTTAAAATGTTATTGCTGTTGCTGTTAAAACTTTTACATAATCTTCCAAAATTTACGCTGCTGTTCTTCGATGATTGGTCCGTACACGTAAACTCAGGAGTCACAAGCCGTGACTACAAAGTACGCCCGTTTGAAAAAGGGGACAAAGCATTGATTAAAAAAAAAAAAAAAAAATTGACATTCCATTTAAAAGTTAGAGCAATTAGGCTTCGATAACATCATGCATTAGTTCATATGCAATGACTTTTATATCCAGAGTATTCAAAAACTTATACAAAATGTTTTTTTCTTTTATTGTCTTTTCTATATATGGCATACTAAAATTCACAACAAAAGTAGATATAGATTTTATAAATATTTTTTTTGGAATATGACATTCCAATAATTACTAAATGGACGGCGATTTAGTGGTATTTGGAAGTCTCTAAAATTATTTTACTTGGGAATGTCATTTACATTTTCAATTTGATATTATATCAAATCAATGACTGGTCTTGGATGCCATAACAGATTATGTGCCAAAAAAACCAAAAAATATGAGAGAAAACAAATTTATCCATTTTCTTCATACCAAAATAGCCAAATCTTACTATTCTACTCTCAAAATTGCCAATTCAGTGGTTCTGCTAACATTTTTCTGTAATAAACAAATAATGGCATTTCCGTCTACTTTTCTATGGTTTTTGATTAACTTTATCAAAAATTCTTCTAATAAAACACGGTTAGAAGAATACGGAGAGTTACTTTAAAAGATGCTAATTAATATTATGTTGTACAGTTGTAAACAAGAAAGACCGCATAGCGCAGTGGATTAGCGCGTTTGACTTCGGATCAAAAGGTCGTGGGTTCGACTCCCACTGTGGTCGCATTTTTTTTATCTTTTGACTGTCTTTTTTACAGAATGACGAAGAAAAATGTTATGTTCGTAAACGATATTTATGGTTCCGAGTTTCGCCTCGTGTTCAGTTCAAACCGAAATGGGAAAATTTTGGCAAAAGTAGTTCCATATTTTTCATGTGTTTTTTGGTTATAACTTATTCCTTTTCGACTCCCACATTTTATTTGGTTAGTCTTGAGAGAAGCAGTCAAAAGTCAGAACACATTCTTTCCAAGCATAATTCGACTGTTTGACACAATAGCGCAAGTGAAGAACAAAAACAAGTTTCCATAAAAAAACCAAAGCTGAAACAATTTCTAGTAGCTAGATTGAAAGGATGGAGATTAAACTTTGATAGCATACTTCCTTATGGGGAAATACATTTCTTTCTTCTTCTCACGCTCTGTCTTCAACGAGAGCTGCAACACAGAAAAAAACAAAAGCCAAGAACAAGATAAGAGCAACATCATTGGCAATGATCGATCATAAAAAAACGGAGAACAGAAAGGTGATCCTGAGCTCTTGTGTCTATATGTAAATCTCTACCTTGATATCTCTAGCCAATAACCTAAATAGAAAAACGATCAAAATTAACAGACCTGATGTTTGGTGAGCCGTCTGCGGATCGCACGGGTTTTCTTGGGACGGAGATCAAGAGGAAGGAACTTCTTGTTCTTGTATGCTTCTCTAAGAGCAGATTTCTGCTTCTGAGAGGTCACCGTCAACACCTGAGCTATGGATTTACGGACGACCTTGCTGAAGATTACAAAACACATACAGTTCCATATTAGATCCAGGAGATGTAAAACCAAAATCGCATTCTCTTTCTCAACAAGAATCAAGGTATAAGTTCGACTACACATAAGCAGCATAATTTTTTTTAAAAATATACCACTCTAAATCATTCCATATCCCTACACTATCTAAACCAGTAAGTGCATAGCAAATGCAGACTTCATTTCAGAATCCTAGACTCGAAACTGATTAAGCTAAAATCGAAATCTGAAGTTTCTCAGTAATGATACATTTTAGAGAGCTTGTTGGGTGCACCGCCGGTGACTTTGGCGACACGGAGGAGAGCGAGCTCAGCCTTAAGATCCTTAAGCTGGTTCTGCAGATCGCTCTTCGACTTGTCCCTCAGTTCGTGAACCTTAATCCTCGCTAGAAACATAACAAAACAAAAGTTATATCAGACGTAATCCTGCGAAGAATCCGATTCTGAAACTTGGGAAACGAAACCGAGTAAAAATACTCATCGCCATACCCATCGTGAGCTTGACTCGTGTTCTAACTGCTGCGCCGCTGCTACTCAGAGAATCAGAAACCCTAAATGAGGAGGATGAATTGGATTATATATGAGGCCTCAATGAGAGAAGAAAAAAAGCCGTAGAGTGTCCTTAGGGGGTCGTGTAAAGCCCATTTATCATTCATAGCTTGACTTAAGGGATCCTTAATGGGCCTAAACACACGGAAAATAATAACCGATTCGCAATCAAATTGTTCCATCAGAAAGTTAACATTATCATTAGTGTTGTGGACTCTCTCTCTCTCTCTCTCTCCACATGGTTTGACTTCCACACTTGGTGTTCCTCCGCTCACCTTTCCCGGAGCCGTAATCGGTAAGGTGGTCGTGCCCATTCTCCGCCATGGATTCTCGAGACGACGAGGAGGCGCCGTTGGTATCTGGTGAGGATCGGAAGGTAAGACCGGGAAAGAGCTATACAAGGGATGTTCATATCCTCAGCATCTCCTTTTTGTTAATCTTTCTCGCATACGGTGCCGCTCAGAACCTTGAAACTACCGTTAACAAGGTGCTCGATCTTACTCTCTTTTTTTTGCTTTTTTCCATTTTCGTCAATTGCGTATCGAAGTTGGTTTTCTTTTTTTTCGGTTGTCACTTTCCGGGATGATCAGCAATGAAGATAGGGAAACTAAAAGTTGTGAATTTCTGATGGATGTGATACTGTCATTTTTACTTTTTTTTTTTTTTGTGAGGTCAAAATATGCGGTCACTTTGTAGTTTGTATTGATGGATTGTGAGAGGAATATGAATTTGAGAGCAGGACCCATGAAGATTGTTGAGACACTGAATTGTCTTAGTGTTGTGGATTACACAGTTTTTTTTTTTTTTTGGTGTGTATGGTGATATGTGAGTTGTTTGATTTTCATTCAGGATTTGGGAACAATCTCTCTAGGGATATTGTATGTGTCCTTCATGTTTTGCTCCATGGTTGCATCTTTGGTAGTTCGGTTAATGGGATCAAAGAATGCTCTGGTTTTAGGAACTACAGGGTATTGGCTCTTTGTCGCTGCGAATCTGAAGCCATCATGGTATTCTCATATTCTCTTGTCTTAATGACTAACTGTTGCTTCATGGAACTTCGTTTGAACAAAAAAAATCTCGACATATGGTTATTGGTTCTAGGTTTACTATGGTGCCAGCCTCTTTATACCTTGGATTTGCTGCTTCAATTATATGGGTTGGCCAGGTGCAATTACATGTTCCCATTTTTTTTTTTTTTGATGTTAATCATACGGATATATAGTGTATGTCTTGATCTTAAATTGTCTTGACTGCATCAGGGAACATACCTTACATCAATTGCGAGAAGACATGCTAAAGATCATGACGTGCATGAAGGTTCTGTAATCGGGGTCTTCAATGGAGAGTTTTGGGCTATGTTTGCCTGCCACCAGGTGCTTGCTTGTTTGATTATACTTTCATAATGCTCTTTCTTTTTGCTTACCTCAGAATCTTTTATGCACTTACTCTAAATTCTTCTTCTGACACATCTCACGTCAATCGTTTTGTAGCTGTTTGGGAATCTCATCACACTTGCATTGCTGAAAGATGGAAAGGTACTAACTTCTTTTTTATTGTTGACCGCAAGCTTATAGCATCTATTAGAGTTTTAGTGTCATATTCATGATGGCTTCGCTTTTTGGTTGCTATAGTTTAATTTATTTCATCTCGTTAATATATGAACTTGACTACTGGTTCTCATCAATTCACAAAGTAATTATTCCTAAGGTTGAAGTATTGAAGTAATTATTCTTAGTGATGATTATATATTTCCCCTTCTAGTCGGGTAGCTCCACCATTGTTTTCATCTTGTTGGCATGACTGTAGGAAGGAAGCACCAGTGGCACAACCTTATTGTTGTTGGTGTTTCTCCTCAGTATGACATTAGGAACAATACTAATGTTCTTCATTCGGAAAATTGATGGAGAAGATGTAAAAGAACCTGTGGGTTCTTCTGTGGGCTTAGTTGATTCCTTGGTTTCTCTTCCAAGAATGATAATCACTCCTTTGCTCGACATACGGATGCTACTGATTGTCCCACTCCTTGCATATTCAGGATTGCAACAAGCATTTGTTTGGTATGTCTCTCAACAAACTGTATACGCATTCCTCGTTTTCCATGCGTTGTCACAAAAATAGCATAAATGAAGTAGTGTCCCAGTGCGACACTCACCTAGGATTTGAGGCTTCACTCAGTGATTAGGATGTATTCTATCCTTTAAATATTGGCTCCTAGATAACTTTACATGAATTTGTGAGGGTTAGAGTCTCGCCATTGAGTACATATTTCCTTCTTTATATAGCTTATATCAGTTTTTGTCAGTGAATCAGCCAAATTTTCATTTATGTTTCCATATGATATATATATATACCTTCATTATTTTTACAAGTTGAATCTTTCTGTTTATAGGGCTGAATTTACAAAGGAAGTTGTTACACCTGCGATTGGTGTCTCAGGTGTTGGTGGGGCAATGGCAGTCTATGGAGCTCTTGATGCAGTTGTAAGTTTAAAGGAAAAGCCAAAAAAATCATCCTTTTTAGCTGATAATATTATAATTGGCGTTGATATTTTATGAGGTTAATCCTTATTTTATCTGCTGAAAATCATTATAGTGTTCAATAACTGCTGGACGGTTAACATCTGGTCTGTCATCAATCACCTTCATAGTTGCTGGTGGAGCTGTTGCTCAAGCTTCTGTATTCCTCTGGCTTCTTCTTGGGTACAGGTTCGTTACTTTTACTCCTTATCTAGTACCATCTCCACCGCTCATAAATAGACAGTTTATGTGAGCCCATAACTCCTTATGTTGTGCCTTGACGAAATGGTTTCCCGTAGAACTTTATAGCCGGTATATTGGCATATTGATCAGGCAACTTCCTTCTAAAAGTATTCCGATTTTTTTGTCATGTATTTGAAATTATGCTAGACTTGGGTTCTTTTACTAATGAAACTAGGATTTGTGTGAAGAAGCTAAGCTATGGTGATATGACGATGATGCAGGCAAACTGGAGGAGTACTTGGCACAGCTTATCCACTTATAATGGCGGCGATGTTAGGGATTGGTGATGGAATATTAAACACTCAAATTAGTGCTCTTCTCGCATTACTCTTCAAACATGACACGGTAAATATCACCAAAACATTACACTGTTATTATTCAGCGAAACACATGACAAAATCGCTATAATGGAAACAGGAAGGAGCATTTGCGCAGCTAAAAGTATGGCAGAGCGCAGCAATAGCAATTGTGTTCTTCCTAAGCCCATATATATCATTGCAAGCCATGCTCATAGTGATGCTTGTTATGGTCTGTGTTTCACTCCTCTCTTTCTTGGTTTTAGCTCTTAAGGTAGAGAATGTATTTGCCCGCGAGGAATGATCCTTCGATTTGTTCGCGTTCCGGGAAAAACCCGAGTGTGTAAACGTTTTAAACGCTATTCTCAATTCAATTGTAAAGGAAAACATAGTTGTTTTGTATCTCTAGAATCTCCAAATATGTAAATGCAACATTCTCAACTCTTTTCTTTCATTCGCCGCTTATGTAATCCTTTCCGGTAAAATAACCACGCTCTAAAATCGTGACGGTTGTAAAAAGGCGACTCCAAAGGCGATTAACACAACTCCTTGTTTTCTCCATCGATTCCGGCCGGCGTCGGCTTCTCCGGCGTCGGTCAGCCTTTTTTTTTTTTTTTAGGTTTTCTTAATAATAGGAATAAATGTCCATGGCTTCCTTTATTCCAGAGAGGGATGTTTCTTTGTGCGATTCTCGCAATTGTTTTCTCTTTTTTTTTGAAGAGCGTTTGTCCGTCGTTTGATCTCCAATTTTGTTGGGTCAATTCTGTCGGTTTTAGTCCGCTGAATGAAATCTTTGGCGGTTGGTGGAAATTAATTCTTTTGGATGAATTTCGATTTTTTAAACCGCCTTGGATTTGTTTCAATTTCAATGCTCTTTCAGATTTTTTCTGTTGTTTTCTCCAAACATCGTCAAGCATGAGTGATATGTTTCGATGTCGATTGCGAAACATCACCCTTGGTGTTGCTGATGAATCAATTATTTTACAGGCGGTTGTATATGACCAATTTGCATATCTGAACCTCCTCAGCGATATTGGTGTTCCTTTGAATCTGAAGATGGAACATTTTCTTACTTTTACAAACCAAAAACCTAGATTTTGGGGTTGGGACAACTCTGCTATTGGTCAGTATGTATGTTTGGGGAATTCTCGTTCAGCGGCAATGCGTTCCGATGAATGGTGGTGTATGTTCACAATAAACTACGGTTTATTGGCGTTTGTTCAAAGCTTGGCGATGTTGGATTCGTCCATTAAAGGTTTTTGTTTGATTTGTTTGCATTGTAAACTTTCACTATGGCAACAAATATGGAGGAGAGAACTACAAACACCACTCCGCAAAATGAGAATGAAAGTTATCTTTTGGGGCAGTTTATCCGTCATGAATCCTCAACAAGATTCGCGGTGTGTAATTCGGAGTTTCGTGATGCTGGCTACACACAATTCGCATCAAAGTAAGATCGATTACGGAAAAGGAAATAATGGAACAAATAATCCATTAGCGAAAAAAGAAAGAACTGTACAACTAAGAAGATTACCTTTCAATGGTTCCTCGGAATCAAGATGGATTCGGCCTAGTGTGGGAACACTTAAATGCACTTATGATGCGGCTTATGATCTGAATTCTAGAAGGGTTATTGGAAGTTGTATTTTACGTGATCGTATGAGATTTCCAAGAAGCTTGGGCTCTACAAAATTAAGTTCGGCAACATCGCCTTTGGAAGCGGGAGGGAAAGCATTATGTTCTAACAATAACATATTTTTCTCGGATTGTATTTTTCCGTTTTCATGGTTAACAAAAACATTGTATTCAGATTTTATGATGTTAAATTAATAAAGAATATGTTTTGTCGAAAAAGAAAAAAAATGTAATCCTTTCCGGTTCTCGATATGGCGTTTGGAGAAAACCGATTTTAACCAAATGAAACCACAATACCCAATGTCTGGTTACCAAACGTAATGCGATCTATCGGTTAAGTCTTGCTTTTACCTCAATCTCTGTGATCCATCTGCTTCAGTCTTCAAAGGTAAAATAAAACACAGTTCACGCGTTCCCTGCTCCTCCAGATTTCTCTTTCACGAAATTCTCTGCGTTTTCGAAGGTAAATTTCTGTGGGATTTTTTGTATCTGTCTTCATAATCATATGTTTCAGTTTCAAAATTTTGGTATTGAATCTTAGGCATATGTACACAGTGATCTGATCAAAGCCTTTGCTTATTCTTACTGATATCAGATTTTGTTCAATGTCGTTTTTTGCTTATCTTATGGATCGAGATGTTTGATTTAACATGTGTTGTCCTTACTGGAATTTGTGCTCTCAATCATGTCTTATTTGTAAAAAAAAAAACTATCTTGATTCTTGGGTATGTAATTAAAGTTCTGGGTCCATTGTAATGTATAACTTTAATGGTTGCTACCAATTTCGATGGAGATTCGAGCATAATTCAGAGTTTGCATTGGTTTTTGGGGTGATTTCTACAAGATCTGGTCTGAGGCTCCAATCGTCCTCTTCTTGTTCTAAAATGGAGTTGATGTGAATTTTCTTTGTGAATATCAGTTGCTGAACAGTTAGTCAGTCTTTAACATGCTTTGCTTCTCTCTTTATTCTCTAATATTCTCCTAATGGTTATTGTGATGTTACAGATGTTTGACGATCAAGATCTGGGCTTCTTTGCCAATTTTCTGGGAATCTTCATTTTCATACTGGTGATAGCCTACCATTTCGTGATGGCTGACCCTAAATTCGAATAGAAACGAGGCTCAAATTCAATCACTCTGATATGTCAGAATCGACATGTCACTCGCATTCCATTCTTGGACATCTTTTTTTTCTTTTCAGTAGCTGTATGTTGACAATGTCGTTTTAGCTGGATAAATCTCTCCTTTTCTGTATTGCTACTATTCATATACTTGCTACTTCACTAGAAATGATTGAAAGGCTTGTTTCAGAGCAATTTTAAGGTTTTACGTGTTAGATTATGGGCGGATTTGAGTCCCGATTTCGTGTCTTAGATTCGAAGCTACAATCTGAATATGTCTGGTGAAAGTTTTGCTGTATATGCTAATTTGGGTTTACACGTTGATTGATACATGAGAAACCATGATGATGCCTGAGTTCCTTCATTGCTATGGGAAAAAGCAGACAAAGCTAAACGAACGTCCTCCACCTGAGAGTGAGAGTTGTTCTGTTTGGAGGGTTTCTATGAATTGTTGCATTAGAGAAACAAATTTACCTCGTTTTGCTATTAGTTTCTCTGGTTTACATTAAGTTTGTACACCCGATGTTTCTTACATAAACCTTCTCAAGAATTCTTCCAAAATCAAGTTGTATGGGTTATTTCTGTCGTAATACATGTTGTTTCTTGCATCAATCTGCTAATGCAAAACCCTAGACTGCTCAAACGTAGAGCAGTTCCACTTTTGAACACCTCTCCATCTGTGCTACCACTTATCTTGTCTGCTGCTTCCTTCAATAGCATTACAAAAGAAACTGAAAACCTCTCTGCATCATCTTGGCTTGGACCCAACTCCATGTTTAAGTGATTGTCATCGGATGTCGTTCCTGCTTCAACATCATGGCATATCTTTCTCTTCTGCAACTCTTTTTGGAGTCTTGCTAGAGACTTGGTTGATGCGATCTCTTCTAAGCATTTCACCGAAGAGTGAAGCTTTTCTTGGAAGGCTTTCAGGTCGTGAGTGATGTGATCCCAAGGAAACCCAAGTGTTGGCTGAGCTCCAGATAGGTTTTGGAGGTCATCACAAACATAGAGACAAAGATCAGATATCCTCGAGAAAGATCCCAAAAGCTTGTTGTAACTGACCGCGTTGAGTGGGCGGAGGAACGGAATATCAGGCTCTGTCAAGGCTTCTGCTGTAATCCTCTCTAAAGCTTCAACGTGAGATTTGAGTTTCGCCTGCTTGCTTCTTAAATCTGACATTTGCTGGTTCTTTTGCTCAGAAAAAAGAATCAATGACCCAATGCAATCTGAGAGGGCATCGAGACAGTGTGAAAGTTCGTTTCTTGCACGAGTTGTTGCTCTCGCAGGGTTGATCAGAATCTCCCCGAAGACAAAACAGAGCAACCCGATTGAAGCTTCAACAATGCGAGTGATCGCAAAATCAGTCGGAGCTCCATAATTTCTCCTTCCGAGAATCAACAGTGCTGCAATGGCAGCTGTAACTCCTCCAGGTTGGCCATAGACTCTGCTGTGCCTCATGAAGACGGTGACGGCTATCCAAGGGAGTAGAGGTAAGAACCTGAACTCTTGTAACTTGTGGAAAACAGAGCAACATATCAGACCGTAGACTGATCCCAACGCGGTCCCTAGTAGACGAGAATTCGCTACTGTTAATGTTGCTTGCCTACCGGATACAAGGCTAATGGCTACGGTTAGGCCAGACCAATATCCGTTTTGTTTATTGTACATAATACCAAACAGCACCGCAAGGCCTAAAGAAATCGAGCACTTGAATGCAAAAACAAACCTTTCTCTAGCCATCCAGACACACAGAATATCCAAAACCCTTTTGGTCAGGGACAATCCTTCGTTTTCTGGGTGAGTGTCGTCCTCGGTCTTAATCCTATTTACGCATTTACTGAAATCACCTCTGAAGAGTTCAACGCAATACCGGAAGAAACAAACTGGTAAGGCTGCAGTACACAGAGAACCAACCTCAAGATTCCACTTTAGACTTCCCTGGGACTCGAGTGTAGATGCTGATCTAGGAGCAAGCTGTGTTCTGGGAACTTCTAAAAGACGTGTCAGTTCATCACGGCTCATGCCTAGAGGAAAAGAACTGCAAGATCCCAACGCCATCTCCATTCCCCTCATCAGAAACTCTGTGGCTTCCAGTTTCTCCCCAGGATGATGCTTCTGCTTCCTTCTCAAAAATCTTGTATCTGGTCGCTCCCATGCAATACGCTCCTGTTACCAAAAAATATATATATTTGTCAGAACCAGATGATTAGATCCACACGACAAGCCGAAGAAAAACGAATTCAAGTATATTTAGGAGATTATCATACTCAGTTTTGTTAAGACAGTTGGCTTACTTGGTGGATTTTGATGCTTTTGAGTGTGTTTCTTGCTGCTGCAGACAATGAAGCGGCCCGTGCGATCAACACCTGAGCTGTGGTGTTGTCTCGAGCCATCATGACCTCGACGAACAAATTCAACCTCTCAAGAGCATTTTCAGCATATAATTTGCAACCCTTATTCATCTGCACACCAGTTTAAATCCGAGGTAAGTATTTTTGTTTGACCGCCTCTTCGTCATTAAAAGCCAAAAAAAGAATAATCGCAAGAATCACCTGACTATGAGCCAGCCTTGGAAAAGGGAGAAGCACAGCGAGGAGTGAAGCAATGGCTCCAAGTGCGGTACTAGCCGCCACATGAACCGGGAGCATGACAACATGAGCCATCTCTCCATTGAACACCACGAAAGTTACATAGACAACAACGATCTGCCCAAAGGCAATTCGTTTAGTCAGAAGACTCGTGGACGCTGGGAAAGCCACGATGAATGAAGCTACAGCCACAGCAACTGGAGCCACCAAGCCATTTCCTAGCGAGGCTGGTCCAACCACCAAGACACTCACTTGCACAATGGCTATCGTCTGAAAAGTGGCGTAAGAGACATCAACACAGCACTTGAGAAGTTCGCCGTATGTTGGTTCAGCATCGGATAGCCAGATTAAGATTGTGGTCAGGTAAGAAAAGGCTGGAAACGTTGTGAAGTGTCTTAGTGGTTTGGGACCGTACAAAGTGGTCAAGCTTACGATGAGACAAGCCATGGCGGTTCTCAAAGCCAGGCCAAGTCGCTCGAGACATATACATGTTGTGTCGCGCATTTTTTTTTACGAACTGTTTTGTGGATTTTTATGTAGAGATTTTTTGTTAGATCAAGATGATGAGATGAAGGTTATGATGAGCAAGAGGAGAGTATACGTATAAATAAGGTGTGATGGGATTTAAAGTGGCAACGTCAAAGAGTTATGAGCAGGTGTCTCGTAGCTCCAAGTATTTTCATTTCTATATTTTATCGTAATGGGACCAAAACCAAAACAAACCAAACCAGACTTTGTTATGTATCAGTTTAGTCTCGGTTTACAACAAGTTCAGACATCTGAGGGGACAAGGGAAACTGAACCAAAGCAGGTGATTTTCTTAGCTAGATAGATAATTTGGGTCTTGGGCATGCCATGTACATTTAAGTTGTAAGGGAAACTGAATTAAACTGAGTGGTTTTACGGTTTAGTTTGATTTAATTAGGGCCCATCCGGTTTTCGTTAGGATAGTTTATTTTTCAAAAAAGTAAGAAACAATTTCTAATCAAATTCATTTGGTTCTATACGGTGTTAGACTGTTAGTGTTGGTTCAGATTCATTTATATTCGTTTTCGATACTCTTCTTATGGTTTGTTCTTCGTATATTAAAAAAAGTGTAACTGGATAAACCTTTAGTCGGGTTTTGGATACGGTTTGGTACGCTTTAAACCAAATTGGACTTATCAGGGGTAGGTGTGAAACGAGTTAAACCAGTTGGTTACATACCACAAAACAAAAACCAAGTGGTCTCAAATAATTATCAAAACTCTCTTTTCATTTCTCCAAGTTTCTCGAGAGTTCAGTTTTGTTTTTCTTTGCCAAGTTCCGATTTTTTTTTTTTCTTTTTTCAATTTGATGTTCCGTCGACGGAATGAACATGTAATGTTTAAATTGATTATGGAATGAGACAAAAGAGAAGAAGAAGTACGTGGTATGAAAGACATTAGTCTCATCAACAGTTCAAGTAGAGAAGAGCATTTATCACAAGCTGCACACTTCATGGCTATTATTGTTTCCTCTTCGTCAGGGAATTTGAAGGAATAATCAATTAGGTCCTACACTATCATATACTTGGTACTTGTACACCTATTTTACTTTCATTCATGGATGCAAAATTTCTGTGCCACAAAAATTCACCTTTTTTTTTATAAATTAAAATCTGAATATCAATTCCCTCTTTTTATTCGGTTTTTAAATTGGTTGATTGATTTGACAAAAAAAAATTGGTTGATTAATTGCACCTTTATTAAAACACTAATCAAAAGACAAATTCAACTTAGGTCAACACGAGAGTCCGTGACTACGAGCAATTACATTCCGTGCGTGTAGCCCCTTACGTAGGCATTAATCAACATATTGCTCCAATGATTAACGAAAAATAAATTCTATCTACTTCAATTAATCACAACTTTTATCAAATGTGATGCATAGATATCTCGTATTATATGTTATGTTATGACGCTAAACTAAAGGTAATCTAACTAGAGGTCTACTAATATAATAATGGCCTTTCATGAGGTTTATAATGCGTCAACGTAACCGTTTTGAAATCCACATTGTATAAAAAAGGAGTCCAGGTGATAAATCAAATTGATTGTGAACCTTGTACTATTTTTATTTTTTTTTAATATAAATTCCACAAGTTTCTTGCGTTACAAGTTTAAAATAAGATGCAAAGGATCTAAGGAAAATAATCATGTAACTTGTGGAGAAGAAATGAAATATAAAGGAGAGAAAATGGTTCACACACTTACCAATGCAACTCTACGTTTACACCTACACACACGTCTATACATATGCATATGCATATAGAGGTTTCTCTTGGAGTGGCCATCATCACATGGACTGTTTCCGTCGCCGGGAGAGATCAAACTTGTTACGGACACGAAATTGCTCCGTCGTGTCCTCGCTGTGAATCATCAAACACAAAGTTTTGTTATTACAACAATTATGGCGCCCGCAAGGTAGTGGGGTAGTGGTAGGGTGGGCCCATGCAGAGAGAGCAATTGACTTATCCAGGTTCGATATTCTCCTTAGCTAAAACCAAACATTACTTTGTAGAAAGTATGTCAGTTGGGCGTAGACCCAATTGGTTTACATGATAGTCTGAAGTGCAGGCGGTTGGGCTACTCTTGGCACTTAGTCGAAAGACATAAAAAACTTGGGGTCAGGCGGGGTGATACATACCCTCACAGATCACTGTAGTCCACTCTATAGCACTTCGGTGCGTTCCTACCTAGGACGGACCAGATAGCTGATAGGGTATATTAAAAAAAAAAAAAAACAACTATAACCTGTCTCAGCCTAGGTAGTTATTAGTAGTATTACTGCAAAAACTGTCGCCGTTACTAGACTAAAGGCCCAAAGGGGCAACTCTGCCAAGTAAAAAGTTATGAAATGTAACCCTCCGAAACTGTTTTTAGGATTGCTATATTAATAGATTACTAGGATTTAACCCGCGCTAATTATAGCGGGGAGTAATTTTTTTTAAAGAAATTGTTTTCAAATTTAAGAAAATTAATTTTATCTGAAATTTACAATATATCTAACTAATGATTATAGATAAAACTGTTAATTTATAATAATTTGTCTATTTAACCTATTTTGCAGTGAACTAAAATATTATTCAGGCTAATCCGTCAATACTTATAATATTGAAAACATAACTCTAATATGCATTGTTAAATGACTCTAGTTTTTGTGGTTAGTTTACGAACTCTTAAAAAAATTAGTTTTTTGTGTCTAACTTTTTATAAAATATAATAAATTATAGTGAAAAATATAGCAAAATTTTGAATATATTTTTTATTTGAATATATATGAATTGATTATTATTTTAAAATATATAGTATTAAAAAATAATTAGGAAATTAAATAATAAATAACTTTTTCAATACAAAATATATACTTTCCATATTCTAATCAATGATTTTAAAAGACTATTATATAATTTCTTATTTCAATTATTCTTTGTTATTTGTAATAGCATTTCATGTAATAACTTACAAAACAAAGTTTATTTTTAAAAATGTTTTCTTAAATAATATTATAGAGATTCTCTTCAGAATGTTAACATCACTACATGGAAATTAAAATAAAATAAACATATGTACATAGTTGACAGATTTTGCAGACCTCTTTCATATGTTGTTTTGGGCCATTTTAGTTATCAAAGAAGGCCGAAAATCTCACATACATTAGTAAGGCCTAAGCAATATATATATTATAATAAAAGCCCAAGACTCTTACTCTTGTTATTTTCCGATTGGGGTGCAATTCTTTGGGCTCTTTTTGAATATTTTTTTACTTACAAAGTTTGTGAATAAGGATATTTTCTTACCAAGATATTTTATGTCGATTATTAAAATACGTGTGTAGCTAACACTGACGGTGACCAATGGATGAGTCAAAGCCAATGACCGACTCTTGATTTGGAAATAAGCCATCAAACCGAACATTCTCGAACCTTTTACAAGTCCCAAACTCGTACGCGCTTCATTTTTTAAAGGTCGAAAAGGAAAAGTGGCCGAAGAATCGTTCGGCGACCGTCAGATCAAACTCCGAAAGATCGTACGGTTACAGAACAACCCATCGAACATTCTCGAAACACTCTCCCCGAATCTATATATTCACATCCTTCGACCTCGTCTTCCGGAAAAAAAGAAAAACCCTAGCCGCACTCTTCTTCTACTTTTAGCAATCTTTAAAGTCTTTTTTGTTCCTTCGATTTTGCGTATAGCTTAGCAATGGCGGGTAAAGGAGAAGGTCCAGCTATTGGTATCGATCTCGGTACTACGTACTCTTGCGTCGGAGTTTGGCAACACGACCGTGTTGAGATCATTGCTAATGATCAAGGTAACAGGACCACGCCGTCGTACGTCGCTTTCACGGACAGCGAACGTTTGATTGGTGACGCCGCGAAGAATCAGGTCGCCATGAACCCCATCAACACTGTTTTCGGTACGTTTTTCTTTGTTTCCTCTTCATCTGATGTTCGATTATAGCTTCCGTTTTCGAGTATGTGCGTCGAAGCTAGGATATGAGTAGATCTATACACGGGAGATCCACAGATCTAACGCTGTATGAGCTAGTTAGTAGAGATGTTTGATTTGTTTGGTTCCGCGTCTATCACTTTGTAGGAAGATTACCTGATTTGAATCGATGGATTGTGATACTGTTGGGGTATTGCTATAACTATAGTTATTTACTTTTGCTGCATTCTGTGAAGAGATTACCTGATTTAGTAGTTTTCTGCTATCTTTGTTTTAGTATTTGGCTTAATTGTCTTCTTTGATTTTGTCATGATAACAGATGCTAAGAGATTGATTGGTCGTAGATTCAGTGACAGCACTGTTCAAAGCGACATGAAATTGTGGCCCTTCAAGATCATTCCAGGACCGGCTGACAAACCCATGATTGTCGTAAACTACAAGGGAGAAGATAAAGAGTTTGCTGCTGAAGAAATCTCTTCCATGATTCTCATCAAGATGCGTGAGATTGCTGAAGCCTACCTCGGCTCTACAATCAAAAACGCTGTCGTCACTGTTCCAGCTTACTTCAACGACTCTCAGCGTCAGGCAACAAAGGACGCCGGAGTCATTGCTGGTTTGAACGTTATGCGTATCATCAACGAGCCTACTGCAGCTGCTATTGCTTATGGTCTAGACAAGAAGGCTACAAGTGTTGGAGAGAAGAACGTTTTGATCTTTGACCTTGGTGGTGGTACCTTTGATGTCTCTCTTCTAACCATTGAAGAAGGTATCTTTGAAGTGAAGGCGACCGCAGGAGACACTCATCTTGGTGGTGAGGATTTCGACAACAGAATGGTGAACCACTTTGTCCAAGAGTTCAAGAGGAAGAACAAGAAGGACATCAGCGGAAACCCGAGAGCTCTAAGGAGATTGAGAACAGCCTGTGAGAGAGCGAAGAGGACTCTTTCCTCTACAGCTCAAACCACCATTGAAATCGACTCTCTGTACGAGGGTATCGATTTCTACTCTCCAATCACCCGTGCCAGATTCGAAGAGCTGAACATGGATCTGTTCAGAAAATGTATGGAGCCTGTTGAGAAGTGTCTTCGTGATGCTAAGATGGACAAAAGCTCGGTCCATGATGTTGTCCTAGTCGGTGGCTCAACCCGTATCCCCAAGGTCCAGCAATTGCTCCTCGACTTCTTCAACGGCAAAGAGCTTTGCAAATCCATCAACCCCGATGAAGCGGTTGCCTATGGTGCTGCTGTTCAGGCAGCTATTCTCAGCGGTGAGGGTAACGAGAAGGTTCAAGATCTGCTTTTGCTCGATGTCACACCACTTTCTCTTGGTCTTGAAACCGCCGGAGGAGTCATGACTGTTTTGATCCAAAGAAACACAACCATCCCCACAAAGAAGGAACAAGTCTTCTCAACTTATTCAGACAACCAACCAGGTGTCTTGATCCAAGTGTATGAAGGCGAGAGAGCAAGAACCAAAGACAACAACCTTTTGGGAAAGTTCGAGCTTTCTGGTATCCCTCCAGCTCCCAGAGGTGTTCCTCAGATCACTGTCTGTTTTGACATTGATGCAAACGGTATCCTCAACGTGTCGGCCGAGGACAAGACAACTGGACAAAAGAACAAGATCACAATCACCAACGACAAAGGAAGGCTGTCAAAGGACGAGATTGAGAGAATGGTTCAAGAAGCAGAGAAGTACAAGTCAGAGGACGAAGATCACAAGAAGAAAGTGGAAGCCAAGAACGCTCTTGAGAACTACGCGTACAACATGAGAAACACAATCCGTGATGAGAAGATTGGGGAGAAGCTTGCAGCTGATGACAAGAAGAAGATTGAAGACTCGATCGAAGGAGCCATTGAATGGCTAGAAGGGAATCAGTTAGCAGAGTGTGATGAATTTGAAGACAAGATGAAGGAGCTTGAGAGTATCTGCAACCCGATCATAGCGAAGATGTACCAAGGTGGTGAAGCTGGTGGTCCAGCTGCTGCAGGAGGAATGGACGATGATGTTCCACCTTCTGCTGGAGGTGCAGGTCCCAAAATCGAGGAAGTCGATTAAGCTTTCTCTCTCTCTTACTCAAGTCTCGTGTGTTTGTATTTCCAACATTCATTCTCTGTTTTGTCCCCTCTTTTGTTTTGTTTTTTCTTCTTTTCTTCTTGTGTTAGCTATATTTTGGTGAAGTTGGCTATGAACATCGGTTCGTAGCCAACTTTTCGATTGTTTTGGTTAACTGCTTAGCTCATTGTTTTTTTTAATCTAAAACAGACGATGTTTTAGTTAATGCCTCTCCCTTCTTTTCAACGGAATCCGCAACTCATAGAAAAAGAATTCTTGATCTCCCAGTGAAAGTTAAACTCGAAAGTTTATTAGTTGACGGCCAAACAGATCAGATTCAAAATTTTATCAATTAACTGAGTGAAACTAAAATAAGTCCGTACGAATTAGGAAACATGAACGTGAAGAACCTATATATGCTTAGATTTAGAATTTTAAAAAAGAAAAAAAAAAAATCTGAAAACCAAAAACAAGTGATTGTATTAGAAGCAAATCCTCATATGGAACCGGTGAGTGGTATTGCATTGGGAAGCTCGGTGGCAGTTTATGGGAGCAAGTTTGATGGGAAGGTATGGGCTTATCCAGGAATAGAATGAAGAGAGAGTATAGTTTTAGAGGTATGTCTTGTTCCTAAGTGTAGGGAAGCTTTGGAATCAGATCGCGAGTTTGTCTTTTCTCTCTTGGAAGACATCCTTTGTTAATTAAGCAACAGTGATATGAATGAAGTTTAGCTGCATTTTCGGGTGCGTAGGTTATGTAAAATAGGAATAGTAATAACTTATAAGGGATTGCCAAACAATAATAATAATAAGAATTTAAATATTATATTTGTTTGTTGATTTGAGATGGAATTGGTAAAGTACTTGACACAATTCACAATCCATTACACTACAACCAAGTTTCATTCGTTTTCCTCCTAACGAAGAGGCACATATACATACCTTTTTCGATCTTGATTTTGTTGTATAGATTGTTTAGCTGGGTACTGGCAAAGTCGGGAAACACATTTGATGTTGTCTGATCATCGTGGAAACTCAGTTGGGCTTTGTCGATATTCACCTATTCCTAGGAGATCCTGCGGGCGAATAACATACCAGAATGAAAACAGAAGCTAAAACCATACCAATATGACTAGAACTTTGAACCCCTAAGTATAAGTTTCTTGAATTCATTGCTTGAACTTGTAAAAAGAAAATAAAAGGTTCAAAAAAATTTGTTAAAAGAATATTCAAAACTGGAATCAAACATTGTGCAGCACCCATCTTTAGTAATGAGCATACCATTTTATGGTAAAGTGCACGATATTAGTGTGTTGTTATGTCTCAACAATTCCTTTCATATATCAAGGACCCTAAGACTTAAAACCTCTAGATGTTAAGGTACTTGATTCTCTAAGCTTCTTTGTTACCCTGACTTGTCATGCAGATGTTTCAAATCAACAAGTATAGTCTGTGGCAAAATGACTTCAGTTTGTTCAGTAACGGGAGGAGCATTGGAAGAAGAAGTTTACCTGGCAAGCCCTGTTTTTGGCTCTGGTCTCTGCGGTGCTGGGGATATCGTGATTTGGTTTGAGAAATTTCTTCTCACGTCGCTCACAGGAGCCCCATCCGTCAGCAAATCTTCCTCCACTGAGAGAGCCCATAAACCAAAAGGTTAAACAACTATTAATCACTTCACACTATCTATCAAATCCAGGTTTATAGAGAAGAACATTACTGCATGATAGCTCGGACGATGAATTCAGCTCGCTGGACATTTCTGTTTTCGTCAAACTCAATAGTCTTGTCTCTTATTTCATAAGACACGTTGAAGTAAAACGATATTTTCCTCCAACCTTAACATATTCCATACAATGCAAGCACCAAAATCAATATCAAATGTTAAGGTTACTACAATAAGCAGACAGCAAGCATAATCTTCACCTGACTTTTTAATGAATGCTTTCCCTGATATCATCGTGTAATCAGATTTCTCTAGAATCTGAAAATTTGATGAAGCCATGTTGTTTAGATGTAACTATAACAAATATGATAGTGTAAATCCAAAAACGGCAAACATAAACTCCCTTTCACACAACACATAAACACTGGTGATCTAGCTTAGGTTCTTGATGAAGAAACGAAGTTATGAAAAAGTCATGATCGAAAGAATATCATGCAAAACACTGATTGACATTTCATCGAACACCTTCGATGCATCAAATTTTTTACCCTAAATCAACATAATCTAGATAAATTTTACGATCCATCATCTCAGAAGCTTGATTGAAAAATCACCGTATCAATTCCATGGAAATGTAAAGGATAATTTGATGAATAGAGGAAAATCGAGTTACCGCCATGGCTGTATTCTGGTATTCCTTGAACAGGGTAGCAGAAGGAAAGCTCCCAGACAAACTATGCCGCATCTCATTAGCCGAATCGTTCTTAACGCAGCTCGCTGACGGAAGAACCTCCGACTGCCTGATCCCAGGCGACAAGTAACTCTCCGGCGAAGAAAATTTCGTCGAATGGATAATCGGAGTGGAATTCCTGTGCGCCGTCGTGACAAGAGCCAAAGGACTCTCACTGTTTACCTCAGACAAGACGCGGGATCTGGCCATTTTGTTCGGACGCGGTGACTCCTCGTGTGACCGCCGGTTAAAGCTAGGGTTACGATTCGGGACCTGAAGAAGCTTCGACTGTGGAGGAGGATAAGAAACAGGTGTCGGAGGAGAATTGTAGTTTGGATACCTAACAACAGCGAGGGGTTTCCCGACGGCGGAGGGGGTAGTAGCCCGGGAAACTGAAGCGGCGGCGGAATCTATCACCGCCCATAAATCAGCGTCGTCTAGATCTTTATCATCGAAGGTATAGGAAGAAACCAGCGATCGCGACGCCATGGAAGCGTTTCTTCGTACAAGGTGGGAAAGTAGCTTTTCTGCATAGATTCAAATTTACACTAAATCCCCCCCTAATTTCCAATCCAGTCAAACATCAAACCGGTAAACTGGTTTGGCAAAACCTGGTTTAAGTTGTTATGAGGTTGTTTTCAATCACTAAATTGTGGCCCCCCCCCCCCCATATGTGATTAACATCTTTTAGGCATGATCTCACTGATTTGCTTCTTGTGCGTCTTCTTCAATGGCGATCCTCAGGTTTAGCTCTCTGCTCCGATGCAGAAAATGGGCTAAGAGCGATTGGCTTGTCGCTTCCATCGGATTCGTGTTGATCGTGTTTTTCCTCTCTTTCTTCTTCGATACCACTTCAGATTCCGTACCTTCCGTTGACCGATCTCCTCCCTTCGCATCCCCAAACGTTCTGGTCAAACTGAAGCTGTCAAGTAAAGCTAAAGAGAGAGGAGCCTGTACTGTTACCAACTCTCTCCTTCTTCAAGTTTTAGTTTTTGAAATTTTTTCTGAGTTTTTATATTGAAACTTGTTTTTTGCAGTTTGCTTGGATGGAAGCTTGCCTGGGTACCATTTTCATAAGGGTTCGGGATCTGGCTCAAAAAGCTGGCTTCTTCATTTGGAGGTACTCTTCTTTTCTTGATTGAATACTTGGAAATTATATTTGAGTGAAAATGTATTACAGGGTGGAGGCTGGTGCAATACAATAGCGTCATGTTCTGCTCGAGCAATGACTAAATTAGGTTCTTCCAACTACTTTGAAGATGAAGTGGTCTTTCAAGGTGTTTTAAGCAGTGACCCATCTCAAAATCCTGGTAGGAGAAGAAATCTGTACTAGCTTCTCCCATTGTTGCCTTTTATAATTATTCACCTTCTTCTCTACTGCTTGTATATGTCGTCTTTGTTGCTGTAGACTTCTTTAACTGGAACAGAGTTAAGTTACGGTACTGTGATGGTGCTTCTTTTTCTGGACACCCTGAAGCTGAATTCAAGGTAATAAGGCTGAGAATTTGTGTCTGTTCCTATCCAGAGCAAGGAAAGATCCATGTTTCTTCGACTCTCTCTCTCTCTTTTCAGAACGAGACACAGCTTTTCTTCCGGGGCCAGCTCATTTGGGAGGCAATTATGGATGAACTGTTGTCGAATGGCATGTCAGATGCGAAACAGGTGATCTTATAAAAGTAATTGTGTCAATGGAAAGCCTGTCTTTGCATTTCCATCTATATATCGATAAGATATTCCTTATCGTTTCTGCATTTGCAGGATTCGCCTAATTAGGTAACTTGCACCCGCCAGAGATTAATATTTCTTCTTCTTCTTCTTCTTATACAAATTTGAGAAAATGTAGGCCATACTTACAGGATGTTCTGCTGGTGGCTTGGCAGCTCTTATACATTGTGACTACTTTCGAGATCATCTGCCAAAAGATGCAGCTGTCAAATGTGTTTCTGATGGAGGCTTCTTTCTCAACGTGTATGTTTTCGCTCATAAACTGCCTTTTCTCATGAATTTTACAGAGACTCTTTTGTTAAGATCTTTGGGTCTAACCTAGTTTAAAGAAGCAAACCTATAAGACTTTTTTTAGAATTCTTTGCAGACTATGTCAATGTGAAATCAGCTAACACTGTCTCTCAGTCTTAGTAAAGCTATTTTCCTTCTTTTCAGTCCTGATGTCCTTGGAAACCCTACGATGAGATCTTTCTATCATGATGTTGTGAACCTGCAGGTTTCCTATTCGCTTTCTCTCAATAGTAAATCATACTTTTCGGTATTTTTTCTTGAATCCTTCATCGAAATGAACAAGAACATGTCATGGCGTTGATTCCAACCAGGGCGTAGATAAGAGCTTGGATCAGAATTGTCTAGTCAAAACGGAGCCATCAAAGGTAGGCTTTATCTCTTACTTTGTTAAAAACTTTCTTGCCTGATTATGATTGGTATTAAGACTTTTTTATTATGATTTGCAGTGTATGTTTCCTCAAGAATTCATTAACAACATAAGAACCCCAGTATTTCTTATCAACGCAGCCTACGATTTTTGGCAGGTTAGAGTTACCAAGCCAAGCAGGAGACCTTTTCGCCTGTTTCCGTTTGATTCATGTTTAATGTGTTACTTGCACATTTCAGATTCAAAATGTCTTGGTACCAGCTTCTGCTGATCCAGATAAAAGTTGGGCAAAGTGCAGACTCAATATTAAGGAATGTGATGCTGCAAAGATGAAAGTTCTACATGGTAATTTATTTACTCCTTAGTCAAGCTTAACGACGCTAAGCCAGGATGAGCAAATTGATTATATAACCTGATTTATCAAAAAATCTCCTCTGTTTCAAATTACAATCAGTAGATATGATCTGTTTTTGTCCCTTGGACTAGCTATAGCTATAAATCTTTTGCCTACTACATTAAGATATGATTCTGTTTTAATCCATTGGATCCTATTATTCTATACTTGTAATATTACTTTCTCTAAAATGGTCAGTTATATAAATCCCTATCTGATCTGCAGGTTTTCGCATCTCTCTGATGGATGCGATCGGGAAATTTCATCAGAACAAAGTTGGTGGGATGTTCATAGATTCCTGCTTTTCTCATTGCCAGACACTTATGTCAGCGACATGGCACTCCCCAACCTCAACAAGAATCGAAAATAAGGTAAAGAAATTTGATGCGTTCTTTCTCGAGCCTTTTCCTCTTACAAATGAACTGATCCGGTTCGTGTCTGTTCTGTTTTGTTGTTGGAACAGACAATTGCGGAGTCTGTAGGTGACTGGTACTTCAACCGAAATTCGGTGAAGCTAATTGATTGTCCTTACCCGTGCAATCCCTCTTGTTACAACATGAATTTCACCTGAAGTTGCCTTATATCCTCCTGCATCAATTCCACTGCTTCTGGATTTGTTTTTTCCGGTGGTTCTCCGGAAGCTTCTTCATCCGAGGACTCGGTTGAGTCCTAAAGGGTTTAATGTTCTTGAAGCTGAAGATATCAAGAGATAGTCACCTGCTTTGTTTTCTAATGTAGTTGATTTGATTGACCATGCACCAAGAGATACTTTTTTACAAAAGCAACACAATTCACACATTATGTATATTGATTGATCGTAATGTATTTGAAACGAGCTTGGTTATTATCTGTAAAGAATTTCCAGTGTCATGTGAGCAGGCTAAAATCAAAGAATAATATTTTTAAAAAGGTTAAAATATGTTATATCGAGTCAATTGACTATATAGCCAAAGATTTTAATATATGTAAGCAAATAGTAAGGTATCCTTTTTTTTTTTTTTTCTTTTCTTGGTTAATAGCTACAAATGATGGAATGTTCGTTCCTTATCCAATCCTGCAGAGGTTGCACGATTTTCTCGAATTTTGAATGAATTATTGTTAGATTTGGCTCTACAAAAAAACACTTTCAAAATCGAATGGGTACAAGTTATATATACCGTAGAACTCACTCTTAAAAGTCCATTACTGCTCTTTCTCTCTTCCTTTTAAATGTGGGATCTAATCTTCTTGACGTCGTCCTGAAGAAAGAAGAAGTGAATGGATGTGACGAACCATACGAATGAGGTATGTCCTCCACACGTCTAAACAAGATTGCAGCGTTAAGGCAACTACTTTGTGGGGTAAGAAAAATTAGTGGATTTTTTTTAGTAATGTGTATTTTGTTTATACCGCGAATAGAACTATGAGTAATTCATGATTTGAATATGCATCCTCACCTCTTACTTTTAGTTTTACTGTCCCATGTATATTTGTGTAATATATTTAAAAGTTTTGACAGTATATAGGAAAAAGTCAGAGAATATAAGTGATTTTAATTGCAAGACCTCTTGGCTTCCACGTTCTCCATCCCGAAATCGTTGACAAGTTTTTATAAGGATCCACAAAATGTAGTTACGTGCTTAAGCATAATATATGGTTAAGTTACATAGACTAATTGACTTATATAATAACATAAGATACAAAAAAAGGTTCAAACACTCTGTCCTGAATTCATGATCATGGCACTTCATCGAGTTATTCCCATCGACTAGTAGCAGTATTTTTTTTTTTTAAACTAGTAGCAGTATTATTATCATATTATTGAGGTCTGTACAAAATTGAAACATGGTATGTTGAAAATTTCAAAAGATTTTTTTTGTTTTGTTTTAAATTAAGAAATTTGATTGCAGAGTTCATGCAATGCATATTGCAACGTAAGCAGCCAGCTGATCTTTCAAGAATATCTGGTATCTTATGATATTAAATTTCAATCTGAAAAAATAATAATTTTGTATTCTGCATTCATACCTAGTCATTGCGATATTCACATGACAATGTATATGTTTGGATATTAGTTTGCTATTTACAACACCACTTATTATCAAACGGAAGTAATTAATATTCACTATTTGATTAATCAGAGAAACTGAACCAGAAAACAACATTGCGTTTTAAACATCTTTGGAAAAGGTTTTAATCAGTTTTGAAAACTGAGTTTTCTACATAAACAAAAAACAAAAATTAACCGAGTATCATCGTGTTTACTTTCCATACCGCAGTTAGTTATGAGACATGTTTGAATAAACATGTTTACATATCTAAAACAAAAGTGATTGAGACAAAAAAAAATTGAACAAAACTCTTACCAATAATTATCATCTTATACTATTGAAAACTTTTTTACAGTGTTTTAATAATTATTCTGGTCCGATTGGTAACACAAAAACAATACAAGTGTTTTTCATGATTGTTAATTTTGAATAGATATTTTGCTAAGTCATCAGCACACAGATTTGCTTTCCCTAGATAGAAGCTATAGCAAGTTTCCTACAATTTGTTTCTTCGTTGTGACTGGTCTTAATACATTAGTCATGAACATCTATAGGTCATTTGACTTTTTGCATTCCATTAGTCTAATAATTAATTTCATACTTTTCTGTTATTTTTAATAAACAAACCACACGTACCCTTCTTTAAAAGTCAACTCCCTCGTACCAAAAACGAATTTATCTGAATGAATAATGGAAATTTTTATTCATAATATCAAAAACAAAAACAAAAAAAATAAAAATAATGGAAATTTTTACCAATAAAAAAGGTATTGTAAAATACAAAACCAGACTTAGGATTTATATATACTTTATTATAGTGAAAATGAGTTAACTCCATCGTCGAAAAATCAAAATATTATTCACATCTTCAAATTCGAAAGATCAATTTTTTTCATAGACAAAAATGTTAATGCTCCGGGTTCAAAAGAATTTATCTATTTTACAATCAGTAAAAATGAAAATAATCATATGGACTTTCGGGTTTCTTATAATATTATTTTGTTTAAACGAAATAGCTCTTGTCAAAAGTTTCACTTACAGGTTTTACTAATTCCAAATTTCAAATGACAATGGGAGGAATAAACATAATACCAACAGAATAAACCTCTTTAAAAGTCAACTCTTTTCATCCTCTTCTCCACAACATAAATACCCAAAAAGCTATGTCTCCATAAATCTCCTTCCACTAACGGCTCCGTTTTGCCACCAAATATGTACACGACACCGTATCACCTTCACTAAACGGCGCCGTTTGCATAATTTACAAATATCTCTATCCTCTTTCTGCTGCTTATGGGAAATGGAGTCAGTGGCTGTTGCGCGGGAACCACCGCCGGCGAAATTTCCAGTCGTTACGATGTCGGAGTCGGAGTGACTAATGACAACCTCGGCCACTCTTTTTGCTACGTCCGGCCAGTTCTCACCGGTTTAAAATCTTCTTTCCCGCCGGAACCGTCCATCCGACGACACGACCCGATTCCCGGAACCACCACCACTTTCGGTTCAATCTCCGGGGCCTCGGTTAGCGCAAATACTTCAACGGCGCTCTCTGCCTCTCCGTCGACAGACACGTCGGTTTTGGCCTCCGGGTTCGAGAGCTCCAATAGATTCGCCTCCCTCCCGCTCCAGCCCGTGCCGCGTGGTCCGATTAAGAAACCGGGTCAAGGGTCGGGTCTGTTCGAGCGCCGGTTCTTATCGGGTCCGATCGAAAGAGGGTTGATTTCAGGTCCGATGGGGAAGATGAAAAAGGAGAAACCAAAGAAAACCAGTAACAGCTGTGGAAAAAAATCATATTCGAAACCCAAATCGAATAAGAAATTTCTCACGATTTTCACCAACCTGGTATCTAACAATATATGTCGCTCAAAGAAGAGCGTGGTCAAGCCAATCGACGGTTCCGATTCATTTGACGGATCATCAGATTCCGATCATTACAGACCTGAGATCAACACGAATCTGAGCAGCCAAGAGAACCCTAGGACTGAGGACCAAGAAGAAGAAGAAGAGAAGACTGAGTCTGCTTTGGAGGAGCCAAAGATTCAATGGGCGCAAGGGAAAGCAGGGGAAGATAGAGTACACGTCATCCTCTCTGAGGAAAACGGTTGGCTTTTCGTCGGGATTTACGACGGATTCAGCGGTCCAGATCCACCGGATTATCTTCTCAACAATCTCTACACCGCAGTTCTCAAAGAGCTCAAAGGGTTGCTATGGGACGACAGCTTCGAATCCGAATCCGAGAATCTCGAACCATGTAGCGAAAACGACGAGTCTCAGATTCAGAAACAGAGTACACTCGAGCATGATTTCGATTTGGGTCAAGAAAACTGCCCTGTGATGAATGGGAGCAATGTTGCTTGCGGATCAAGAAACGTATCGAATAATGCAAAGAAGTTGCAATGGAGATGCGAGTGGGAGGAGCATAACTCAAGAAAAAACAAGTCTTATAACAACAGTACGAATCAGAATCACAAGGAATCTTTATCGGGGATGATTAACCACAGAGACGTTCTAAGAGCTCTTCAACAAGCGTTGAAGAAAACAGAGGAAGCGTTTGATCTGACGGTGGATGAGAATCCAGAGTTAGCATTGATGGGATCGTGCCTTCTTGTGACATTGATGAAAGGAGAAGACGTTTACGTGATGAGCGTGGGAGATAGCCGAGCGGTTTTGGCTCGAAGACCTGGGAAGAAGATGCAAAAGGAACTAGAGAGAATCAAGGAAGAGAGTCCATTAGAGACATTCTTGATCACAGAAAGAGGATTAAGCCTTTTGGTTCCTGTTCAGCTCAATATGGAACATAGCACAAGTGTTGAAGAGGTGAATCTTTTGGGAGTCCTGATTCGAATTGTTATTGTTTGATTGATAAAAAATTAAAAATTAAAAATTGAGAAACTGATGATCTTTTTATTACGTGAAACAGGAAGTGAGAAGAATCAAGAAGGAACATCCTGATGATGCTTTGGCGATAGAGAATGATAGAGTGAAAGGTTATCTCAAGGTCACTCGTGCATTTGGAGCAGGATTTCTTAAACAGGTATACAATTATACATACTATCAGTCACAACATCTCGCAGTTTTTGGTTTGTCACATTAGTTTATTTTTATAATAATATTAACACGTTAATTACTATAAGACTTTTGGATCGTTTTATAACTAAATGTTTTTGATTGAATTTAATTCCTCAGCCGAAATGGAACGAGGCGCTTCTAGAGATGTTCAGGATTAACTACGTTGGAACATCGCCGTACATTACGTGCTCTCCGTCGCTCCACCACCACAGACTCACATCACGTGACAAGTTCCTCATCCTCTCTTCTGACGGATTATACGAATACTTCTCCAACGAAGAAGCCATCTTCGAGGTCGACTCATTCATCTCAGCTTTCCCCGAAGGCGATCCTGCTCAACATCTCATCCAAGAGGTTCTCCTTCGAGCTGCCAAGAAATATGGTACTAAACGCAAACGCTGCTAATGAAGACGCAACACGCAGTTTTAATCAAACTAACGTACAACTTTTTGTTTTTCTTCTAGGTATGGACTTTCATGAATTGCTGGAGATACCGCAAGGAGATCGTCGGAAGTATCACGACGATGTTTCTGTGATTGTGATTTCACTTGAAGGAAGGATTTGGAGATCTTCCATGTGAATATTATTACTTATCTTTTGAAGAGATTAATCAAAGTAACATAGGAATTTTTTTTTTTTTGGGGGGGTGGGGGGAGGGAAGATTCACTGAGTTTTTGTTATCTATTTATTTCAATATGTTGTATTTTTAACCAAATATAGTTAGTGAAAATGATATCTAAGAGTATAACCATTTTATTTTAGCATAATAAGTTAAAGGGTATGCATCTTCTAGCGTCGTTGGTCACTAAACTTATATTGGTAAGCAAATACAACATCTCCCTGTTTTTCATGTATGCCATGTTTTCGCCAACCAAATCATAACTATCTCGTAATCATAATGTTATTTAACCATGGTAAGTTAAACTGTTTTTGTCTATAACCATTTTAATCGTACAGTGACCAGTAATCGTAACTCGCAAACTTAGGCTGTAATTAAGCTCCGAGGGAGAAATTGAAAGAATAGAAGCTCTTGGTTTGATAATTGGTCATTTGGTCGGCTAGGCCCTCACAACACATGAGTACCGACCAACTCATAGTTATATGCCCTCACAACACATGAGTACCGACCAACTCAAAACTTTCAAAAATCTGAACCGATCAGTTAATTCAAAAACAAACAAAAACTTGACCATTCGTCAATATAATAAACAGTGTTTTGCTCATTTAATATTTTATTTAATTAATAACCAGTATTGATATGGGTTTTTATCATCTAATTAATCATTTAAAGGTGAATATTAACCGTTAAATAGCTCATTCATCGAGTTTTTAAATGGGTCTAAACCATAATTTCGATTGATTATATAATTTTTTGTTTGGTCTTGTCTAGACTTTTATAGAAATTGATCTTTAGTGTGAATCTTTAGTAATTCCTAGTAAAAACCACTATTCTATTATTATTTAAATAATATTTCACTCTCACGCGTAGATAGAGTGGAACTATTATCCGTGATCCGAGATCCGATCCAAGATTCGCTCCGAACCGTTCTAAAAATCTGAATATCCGAGGGGGTTGAATCCGGATAGTAAAATCTTGAATCCGTCAAAACCGGATCCGGATAGTTAAATTATAAGGTCTGGATATTCGTATTCGTTAAATATATTAACAATTTATAAATAATTTTTAATATATTGAGATTTATATATATATAAATAATTTAAATATATTTTTATAATAACAGATTTTTTTTACAAAATATTGTATAAAATTTTCATTTTATTATTATTTTAAATATATATATTTTTTTTTACGGAACCGTATCTGAATATCCACAAATATCTTAATATCTATACAGATATCCGGATAATTAAAACTTGTATCCGTTGGATCCATATATCCCAAAAAATTTCAGAAATCTAATCCGTCTCACCTCTATGCGTAGATATTAATGTCAACTTTCACGCCAAGATATTCATTTGTCAAAAGATTACGAAAAAAATCATTGCATAGAATCACTTTCGGCAACAAAAAAAAACACTTTTCATATTTATTATGTTATAACTCGGATAAGATTGTGGAATCGAATTTTCCCTACATTATCTCCCGACCAGTGATTTCGCCCTGACCCTTTTCAACAGATTTTCTCTTCTTATTGGGTTTGCAAACTCTTTATTTTAGAGGCGACAGAAAAAAGGAACTCTTTGTTTAGATATTTTCCTCGCTAATAATATATACTAGATTTACTAATATAGAAACAAAAACCCAATAACTCCATTATTATAAAACACGCATATCAAGATTGTCTACAAAGTGTTGCGTCATGCGTGCTTGACTGCTTGTGGATATTGGGGGTTAGAATAAAAATCTAGATCACAACCGTAGATTTAGATATGCATGTAAGGCGGTGTAAATCTGAACGGTGATAAGACTGTAACACACGGAATTACGGTACGCTCTAGAATGTACCAGAACCGGCTCACACTCCACAATTATTGAACCGACAATTATTGAACCGACGTACGAGAATCAATACGCGAAGGGGTAAAGACGTAAATGAGAAATAGTTCTGGACTGATATTTCGGAGATAATAGAGGATATAGATGGCGACACATGTATGGTCAATATTCTCTCACTTTAGCTTATAAATTTGGGAGCTTCATCTTTCTTCAATATTCTGTGATAATATTTTTCCTATCTCGATCAAATTGGTTAATTATCTCTGAGATTTCTTCGGTCTTTCTTTGAATTTTCTCGAGAAAAATGTCTTGCTGCGGAGGAAACTGTGGTTGTGGATCTGGATGCAAGTGCGGCAACGGATGCGGAGGGTAAGTCTCCAGCCTCTCCTTTAGTTTTCGCTTCTTTTGTGTATTTTCTCGGGGAAATTGTCTGTGTTCACGGTGGAATCGGTTACATGCAATGCAAAAACTGTGAATTAATGATGCTGTATTGTTGTTTCGGAAAATTTTGTGAAATTTTGAGTGATTTATGAAAAAAAAACTATTCCCTGGATCCCCTTTTGATTTTCGTTTCGTTGTATTCTCTTACGCTTGATTCGGTTTACTTGATTCTATCTTTGATTTTTTGGGGATTTTAATTTTATGAAGTTTGTGTATTACACGATCTCTCTGTTTTCATTGGATCCTGACGGGTATTGTTCGGTTGTTGCAGTTGCAAAATGTACCCAGACTTGGGCTTTTCCGGCGAGACGACCACAGCTGAGACTTTTGTCTTGGGCGTTGCACCGGCGATGAAGAACCTGTACGAGTCTTCCGGCGAGAGTAACGCTGAGAACGATGCTTGCAAGTGTGGATCTGACTGCAAGTGTGACCCTTGCACCTGTAAATGAATAAACCACTTAAAAAAAGGCAGAGATAATCGAATATTTAATTAAGTAATAATATAACCCTAATGGTGGTTTAGGTTTGGTTTATTGTGTAATAATGGCTGCAGCCATGTCTTTTAGACGATAATGGTCTTCGTCTGTGTTTTGGATTGGTCGTATTTAGATTGTCTCTGCCGTATGTGACCATAGTGATGGGTCAGTTTGTACTTTTAACTTTATGGTATGAAGTTGAATGATAAAAACATAATAGTTTTTATATTTAACTAGATAAAGATCCGCTCTACGCCGCAGAAATTTTATATTTTAAATTTATATTTTATATTCAAACCGCAGAAATTTTATATTTTATATTTTAAATAGTTTTTATATTTAATCCTCGCTGCTCTTGGGCCTTTTGTTTTTTTTTCGTTGGTCCTCTAAGAGCATCCACATTGGAGACAAAATGTGGATGTCTTTAAATATAAAATTATTAAAATTTGAGTAAAAGGAAGAAAGAGAGTGTTTTTGGTTGAAATAATGGGGTGTATTGAAATATAAAATTAATAAAATTTAAGTAGAAAGAGAAAATAGTGAGTAGTTTTGGAGAGATTGTGTCTCCGGGAAGACATAAGAGAGTGAAATTAGGAGTATGTTTGAATATAAAATTAATAAAAGTTAAGTGAAATGATGAAAGAGAAGGTATGAAGTTGAGTAAAAAGATGAGAGAGTGTATTTTTAATATTTTTTTTATTTGTGAGACATCACATTTTATGTGCAATGTGGATGGTCTAAGGAGTGGCCATTCCGATCTTCGGATTGAGTTTCGAGTTTAGGGATTTAAGTACTGATCAGATATTTTAAAATTTTGGATTGGATTTAGTTCGGGTTTGAATCGGTTAGGATATTTTTTTAAAGATCTGAAAAAATCTAGATTTGAAAGTATCAAAAGTATGTACAATATCCAACAAAATTCGAAGAATCCGAAACAAAACACAAAAACATGAATTTTTATTTCAATAAAATTAATATATTTTTAAACCAAAAATATTCAAAATATCTAAAAAATATAGAAAAATAAAATAAAATATATGTATTTGATATACTCATAATATCAAAAATATACTTAAAATACCCTAAATATCCAAATTTCTTTTTAACCTATTCGGGTTTATAGTTGTAATTTTGGGTATTTGAATTATATCAAGTCTAAATATAATTGATATATTTGGGTATATAATTAATTTCGGTTCGATACCGATTTAGGTTCGGTTATTTGGATATAGAAATTTAGGATCCGTTCGGATATTTGGATGGATCTGAAATCCTTTCGATTCGGGTATTTTCGATTTGATACCAATTAGGATTTTCGGATCCGGATTTTCTGCGTAATTGTTCCCAAGTGAAAATTCCAAATCATTCGTTTATTTGGCTTTTGGTTAAATTGGTAAGTAATCCTCTTAACCGTTCTATTGCTATCAACATTAACCGGTACCAAAATAGTCAACAGGTAATGTTTTTTGTACGAAAATAACATTACGGAGTGACACGACGTCGGCCTCGATTTCCGGCGCGTATCTTTCCTATTTGCATATTTCCTAATCCGATTTGTATAATATACCCCAAGACACTAATTAGGAAACTAGACGAGCCCAATTAGGTCAGAACTCTTGTTAGGGTAGATATCTTCTACCATTCACTCAACAACATCGAGAAAAGCTTTTAAACGCGGTAAACTTTATTTGCTTATTTTCGTTTTCCGTCTCTCCTTTGGGGATTTAGGGTTTATTTCGAAAAGCTTCTTCTTTTGTTGTAGTCTGTGATTGTACTTATTGTTGTTTATGCGTCCAGGAGAGAAAATATGGATTCTGTGTTGGTTAACGAGAACCCAATTGTTTACCCGAAGAGAAAACAGCGTGATCGTACTGATGAGAGCAATACCGATGAGTATTCAGTAGAACCGATAGACCAGCTCGAGATTTTTGATATCCTTTAATTTTCTTACTATCTCTAACTTCTCGTATTTATGAGTATTTTTGGATAATTTTGATTTTGATTTTTTTCCTTAACAATCTACAAATCATATAAGAGATATCAAAGATCCAGAGCATACTGAGCGTTCTCTGGAACAGCTCAAAGTGGTTACAGAAGAATCAGTTGAAGTTGATGATGATAAGAATGACGTTAGGTAAAAAAAAAAAAAAAAATTATCTCCTTTTATTTAGTCCAATCTACTAAATTGTGCCATTACTTTTACAGAATTACATTTACTCCAACTCTTCCACATTGTCATTTGCCAAACATGATTGGTCTTTCCATCTACGCAAAACTTGTACAAAGCCTTCCCGCTCGATTCAAGGTACAAGGATTTGCTTCTTAAGAGTCGTCATAACATCTAGGCTAGTTCAGGTGTAATTACATTCTCTTAATTTTCTGCATATTTTGTTCAGATTAATGTAAGAGTAGCACCCGGGAGTCATGCAACAGAGGCTGCAGGTACAAAATATCAGACTCGTTGTTAGAACAGTTTTGGTTGCAGTTGAAACAAAATTCTTAATTTGGTCTTAAAATGCAGTCAATAAAAAACTAGGCGATAAAGAGCGTGTGGCGGCAGCACTTGAGAATCCCAGTTTGGTGGCTCTGTTCAACTAATGCTTACAGATATGTGATTTTGGGTCCATCACACATCGTTTAGGATCATTCACCTTTTGTCTTTAGTTTCTTGTTTCAGTCTCTTGTATGATAGAACAGGAGCCTGGTGATCTTTACTGTGTGTTTTCAACTTCACTTGAATATTTTATCACAACTTTGTCATTGCTAAATGATTAGTATGGTATGAAAAAAAAGTTGAATTCCAACGGGTCAGATTCAGAACATCAAGTTGGGTGATTTATTAATCGACAGAATCAGGAACTTGGTAAAATTAATCTCTCTATGTATTCATTCTATTGAAAATATTTCCTACTTGTTGTGGCCAAATAAGCTGACAAGTTTAAATGTTTTACTTCCTCTATTTTTTAATTTGTACATAAATTGGTCCTAGCAACGCATAAGTAATACAAAATAGCATCACTATCACATTAGCGGAACTAAAAAGCTAATGTATCTTTGGCTGAAATAAGCTGAAATATCTTGGGATCTTTGTTATAGTAGTTCATCAAACAAACAAAAAGGCAATAGCTATGAAAAAAACTGAGGAATTTGGAGTCTTGTAGTTGTATGACTGAAAACCAATCTCTCCATCTCTGTTGCACAATTTGACATTTTATTTTGTGAGGTCTCAATTATTCTTTGGGTTAAATACAGCTTTAACATTAACCCAAAAATAGAATAAAATAAAATATTGAAAAGAAAAAAAACCAATAAAAAATTAGCGTGTAACGGAAAAATATATCTTTTTAGCCTGGGAGTTGAGAATCTCCATCAAGCAACTTGTCTTTCTCAGATGATTTGGTTTCATCATCAGCCTTCTCTTCCTCTGCAGAGATAAACTCAAGCTGCCTCGATGTCAAAACAGCTGTTCTTTTGGATCTTATCCGGTATGGGGGAGATAAATTGAAGGCATTTGATCCATTATTTTGCTTCTCTTCACAATCCGTGCTCTCTGAACTATCATTCACCTTTTGTTCAACCTCTTTGGCTTCATCTGTTTCCGCGGCCTTGTTGTTATCCGAAACAAAAACCTTGCGTCGTCTTTTCCTGAAAATAGAAGGTGTGTTTGGGAAAGTTTTAGCAGCTTCTCTCAGGAAAGATTCAGGACTTCTTGGAGCTAAACCGTTACTGTTCTCTTTTCTACAAGGCTGTGGAGTGAAGAAGCTGACAGGTGATGCGCTTGGACTACAACCACATTCATACCCATACACACGCTGCTTATCCACTTCTAGCGCCATGTAATAGTCTATTTGAGGCCTGTAGTAAAGATGATAACCATTCTTTGTAACTCCACCATTCTCTGGCAATGGCTCTGGGTTAGGCAACTGAGGAGAACAAGTATATTCACTAACACCGGTCATTCCTAAAGCAGCTACTACCGTTTCAAGCGGAACAGAAGAGTTTAATTGGCCTTTTCCGTCTTCATCGGGTTTGTTTATCTGTGTAGTTCCTGAAGAGGTTTGAGCAACTGAATCAGAACCCCTTTTCTGATAAGACGGTGAACGTTTAGTTGCACTATCAGGAACACCGTTCCTTGCTGCCGCGGGTGGTAAGCCACCAGTAGCTAAGTAGAATTCTGACTTCCTCTTCAATGAACTATTCCAGTGGTTCTTTATTGAATTGTCGGTTCTGCATCAAGGAAACCCTTTTCATTAAACCCAGAAGCTAAGCCTTTCTTTAGAGTCCTAACTCCATTGAAGCATGCCAAGAAAAGTATATACCTGCCGGGTAAGACCTTAGCAATTTCAGCCCATTTGTTTCCGTGGATTAGATGAGCATTCATGAGAGCTAATTCTTCCTCTGAGGTCCAAGCATCCTTGTTGATACCAGGATTCAAATGATTGTGCCACCTGCATACATATCAAAAACTCAGTGAAGCTTCCAAAATAACTATAAGAAAAACGATTTGCTCATATGAATTAATTTACCTTTCTCGACACTGTTTCCCAATTCGACCTGGTAAAGACTTTGCGATGACAGACCATTTTGCAGGCCCATATTTTTCAACAAGTTCAACGATTGTCTCATCCTCCTGCAAAACAAGAATTTTTAAGCTCTCATATTCATAAAAATGAAAGCCAAAAAAAAAAAAATCAGAAACAGGATGAACCTCATGAGTCCAAGGTCCCTTAATAAGGTCCGGATTTAAAACTTTCTGCCACCGGTGCAGGCATTGAACTTCGGTTCTATCAGGGAAAAATTCCGCTGCAAAAATAAATACACCAATTCAAAGAACAAGAACAATTCATAAAACTACATAGACAAGAGTATGGAACTAATAGACAAGTAGGCCTTTTAGAAATATATACTATTTCATACAACACTCCAACTCCGATATTCCAACCACAAATCTCTTGAATATGTTGTAAGACTCACATCAATATAGAATGAAGAAAAGAAGAGTATCATTTACCTATTTTCTTCCAGCTCTTGCCTTTAAACGTACCAACTGCTTGTCTCAATGTCTCATCCTGAAACAAGTAAGACAACTCTCATCTCAATTTTCGAAATACTGATCAACCACAAGTTTTATTTAGTCAAAGCAATCACTACTAACTTCTTCGGGAGTCCACCCGCCTTTCGCTCGCCTCATAGGGCCACTCGTCCTCCTGGCATAACAAAAATGATCAACGCCAATCTCGTATAGAAACTAAAACATTACCAAAAAAAACCAGCTTGAAAAAAACGAGTTCATGTGAATCGACGAGGAGATATACTTCATGTATGATGTTAAAAATACTTGAAAAAGTCAGATACAGAGACAAAGAAGAAGAACTAACCCCAAGTACCTATTAGTTGGTGATGCTGTAGCGGGACTTGCAACAGCAGGTGACTTGAGGAAACTACTGGCACTGCCTTCAGACACAGAAGAGCAAGAAGCAGCTGTTGATTGCTTATTCTCTATACACTCATCCTCCGTTTTCACTTTACCGTTTTCTTCCTGAAGATCCATCTCAATTCGATAAGAAACAGAAAAAACCCACCATCGTAAAACGCGTAGCAGACAGAACCCAGATCTCACAAAATCGGGAATTCAGTGAAAATCTAGGGTTTATAACAAATTTTCTAATCACAGGAATCATAATTAGGAAGCCCTATTTCGAGACGGCGGAATTTGTATCGATTCAGCACACCTAAACGACCGTGAACTCAATTTTCACTACAGGAAAACTAATAATCTGATCACAAGAACAAAACCCTTAATCAGATTCGGAAACAAAAACTAACCTCGTCTGGAGAAGAAGCCGGTTGATTCAAACTGCAGCTCATCGAGATAGATAGATGCACGAATTCGCCAGCAGAAGAACAAAGAAGACGAAGGGAACGTTAAAAAGAAAAAACCAAAACTTTATTCGAAAAATACTTTGCCCGTTGAACCAGAGAGAGGTAGAGAGAGAAAGAGGAGACTTTAGATCGAAACAACATTAAAACAAAAAACAAAAAAAAGGAAGGATGGGTTAAATTAGCTCTCTCTACTACTCCTTCAGCTGACGTCACCGTTACTTGCCGTTTCTTCTTTTTACCATAACTCAGTAACCTATTCTATGAACCGGTCGGTTTAATCAAGTAATTTTTTTTTTTTTTCGACAAATAGATATTTTATTGATATGAACTGACAAAATCAGAATACAAAGTTTGGGTTATTCATGAAGGCGGATATACAGTTCCTGTAAAAACTTTAAATTCATAGGACCTTTCTTAGCTAATATATGTGTTGCTGTATTTGAAATTCGTTTAATATGGGTAAAAGATATACGATTAAATTTTGAACTCCAAAATTTTATATCGTCAAGTAGATTTAATATAGTCAAATCATCTGCTCTACCGTGAATCATATTAACTAAGATTTGGCTGTCTCCCTCGAAGCAAATTGATGTAAAACTCATGCTCCAAACGTTTTGTAGGGCTGTTAATAACGCTTTTCCCTCAGCTTCTACACTAGATATAGTTATACCAAGATCTGTCGAACCCTATAGTTTTGCTCTGCCTTGATGATCTCGCAAAATCCATCCACTTGCACTTTTGTGTGAGTGAGGATCAAAAGCTGCATCGTAATTGTATTTGAACCATCCCGGATCCGATCTTTTCCATGTCGTATTTATCTTTGATATTAGAGGAAGATGAACAAGTCAACCAAACCGAACCGATATTTCACCATCAATTCAGAATAAGTTGAACCGGAGGGTGTTTTCGATGCTTAATTGCTAGAAGATGTGGTTTTTTTTATTTCTTTCTGCTTTAATGTAATTTGATTTGATGAAAATGAAAGAAGTATAGCTAGGTCTGGTTAAGTTGGTTCAGTAAAGAGACCAATTGTCTAAACCAACTAACGCCGTCAACGGTTTTATTCTGGAAAGTAGAAAAGTCGGAAAGGTAAAAAGGTAATAACGGACGTTAACGGCGGAGAGTTAACCTCAGAAACAGAAGTTTGAACCTCAAACGGCACTATTAGCTGATCCGTTGACAATCAAATATTTATTGGGCTGAAGAAAACCATAGTTATTAATTATTTTCACATAAAAAGGCCATATTGGATCAATGATTTGTGATGATTTTATTTTATTTCCAATTTCCCCCCTTATTGGATCTAGCATTTATGAAAATTATTCCAAATCCAAAGTTATTGGATTAGTCATTTATACAATTTTTTTAAAAAATCCCACCTTTATTGGCAATTAGGGATTTCATCAATAAAATATATTAAAATAATTTTGGAATGATTTGGGAAACAATTTATGGTTAATAAACAAAGGGTGAAAAATACCACTCCACATGATACTATTTGATTTTTTTTTAAAAAAAAAATATGAACGTTGATTCCTTCTATACAAAAATAAATCGAAACCCTCGAGAAAATGAAGCATTGGAATTTTTTTTTGTTATAGATTAAACAAGAGATATTTGCCTCCACAATCACTTTTTAAAAAACATGTACTGGAATATAGCACTTTCGAATTATGTGATCACAACATATCACTTTGAAGAAATCGACCGAATCTACTCCCGCTAACGACAATAACAACACTGTTGCAATCTATTTGGTACTTCTTCTGTTTCACAAAGAATGTTATTTTGACACATTTTACACATATTAAAAAAATTATTAAAAGTTTAATATTATCTCTTATTAATACATTAAACAATTTTTTCTCTATAATTAATACATTAAAACAATAAAAGTAAAACTGAATTTTTATACAAAATTATGCATTGAAAACATAAAATGACAGTCTTTGTGAAACAAAAATAAAACTTCAAAACAACACTCTTTGTAAAACGGAGCGAGTATTTTAGATCCTTAGTCATTTCAGGTATAAACTCTGAATAAGTGATCGTACATGCAAGATCCCCGTTAAATAATGAGAAGTAGTTGATTTAAATTAAACACATATATTTAATTAAATAATAAATTAAGTTATGTGTCAGTTAAATTTGAAAAAATTGTTTTTTTTTATGGCATGACAAAAAATGTTAAAAAGATAATATAATTTACTACTATATTTAGAAGAAAAAAAATAATCAAACTTTAGTAATATTTAAGAGTGATCAATTTAGTTAGTTGAAAAGACTAAAACATAATTTTAGATATAAAACTTTATGTAAAAATTAATTAGTTAATTTGAACATATAGATTTTTCTAAGTAACACTTTTACTTTAACATATAAATTGATTTAGCACATATCGATTATTCTCAAATTATTTAGAGATAACCCATGTAACAACAAGTTATCTAGTATTTAAATAAACTTGTAACAAGAAGTGAAAGAGATGGGAAGCGATGAAGAATAATAACCCACCAATTGATGAAGCAAATAGAGAGTATTTGATTGAGTTTTTTTTTAAAGAAAATCTTTATTTGTTACTGATAATTGTTTGGGTTCTCCTATATTAATGCATGTAAAATAAACTAGCCAGGCCCAAAAAAAAAAAACTTTGTTTCGCAACATATATCAATACAATCCAAAATCATAACCATCCTCTTCTTCCCCTTCCTCTTCATACAATTTCTCGCCGTCTTGAAAATCTGCGTTCATGTCGTATGATTCTACATAGCCTTCTTCATCCTCTTCAGCTTCAGCTTCATCTTTGTCTTCATTTTCACCATTCTCATGTTCATTGCTCCTCACTTCCTTCTTCTCTTCCTTCTTCTCCTCCATGCCTGTCTCGGATTTCGATCTCTTGGGTGATTTTTCAGCTGGCTGAAAGAAGAAATGAGAAGAAAATTGTATAAAGCTACTGTCACAGACCCAAAAACGATGACAACTAAGGAAACAAGAAGAGATAATAATAATTAAATACTTACCGATGTATCAAAGAGCTCCTCTAAAAGTTCGTAGTTTATTAACCCGCTAAGTCTCTGTATAAGAGTAGAGACGCAAGTCAGGAAAGACGAAGAAGCAAAAACTCCAAAAGTAGTTAACTTTGAGAAGAGCAATATTATATGGCCATGTTCTTGACTATGTATTTTCAGGTTGTGGTTTTAACAGATGATATAATTGCTGAATAAATTTTGATTCATTGCAAACTCGAACGCTTCTTAATATCAAGGCATCAAAAAGAGAGACAGTTTAACCTTTTTATCAAGAGTTCTGCGAACAGCTTCCATGGCTGTGGCTGGGGGAGGCGCGTTCTTTGCTTCCTCAGCTCGTTTTTGTTGCTTTTCCTATATGAAAACAGAAAAAGAGAACCAGAATTTGATTATTAGTCGACATACTATTATTCTCCATAACTCAGATCCTTGATATGAGTCGGGAACATAATTGCAAAGTTGAAACTGAGTTACCTTTCTGGATTTTGTCACAGCAGCTTTAGAAGCTTCAACAAGTTTTCTGGCATGTTCCGGGCAATTAGAGTTGCTCGCGTTTAAAGCTTCACTAGCCGCCTTCAGAGCTGCTTCCTTAGCTGCTTGCTCCTACAAAACAATATACAACTCAGAAGGAATCCATGAAAAAATAAATGATATAGCCTCAGAAATCACCTCAAGATATTCTCTGTTCATTTCTTCCCATAAGATCTTCTTATACCGTTTTTCCTCCTCGTTGTTAATATAGCCATCCACCTCGTTAACAGTGAATATTACAACCAAGATCAATCAAACAAGCGAAACTGTAGTAAGAAAAAGAGACTGAGACAGAGTGTTGAGATCCTTTTTCATTTCATGTTCTATATTCAAGTCGAACAGTCCATGACTTAGCATGTAATATAAATAACCTAAGAAAGCAAAACAATTGCCAACCTCATCATCATTGATATCAGAAAAGTTGTCTGATTCATCCGAAGCTTCAGCATGGCCATCGACCCCATCTTTTTTTCCTTCACCCTTCTCTGGGACACAGCACAAAACGATTCTCAAGTGCTCAAACGATGGCAAAATCCTTTAATCTGATTAGACAGTAATTGCACTCACCCGAACATCGTTTTTCACTTTTGCTCACACTGCAATAGTCTGCTTCTCTCTCGGACTGCCAAAAGTTTGACAGGAGAAAGATTTGAAGCATAAGATTTCACCAAAGCAAAATTGAACAACCTTCCTAAATAGGTGCTTTGAGTACAGAGAAAAAACTAAACTGCAATCCTCGAATAAAAGAGCACCTAAACTTACATTTAGTTGTTTATCATGGTTTAGGCTACCAACTCCTTCCTCGTTTTCTTCTCTAGCTGATTTTTCCATTCTCTCTTTCTCTGCTTGCTGGAAAGCAGGAGGATCCGACCCACCAACAAGTCCTCCAGAAACATTTATGAACTGCAAAAGCATCTGACTGTTAACTCTCAGAGCCATTAGTTAAAAGTTTCGCAATTGCGTAAACTGAAAACATGAAAAGAGACAAATCAGGCATAAAACAGGACATACATCATTGTAACAGCTCTCACATAGTCCATAACCAAAAGGTTTACAATCCTGATGCATACAGAGCACCCTCTCTTTGTTTGACTTTGGTTTCATGGTAAAAGAGCTTTTATGCATTTCCCTTACACTTTCTGTGAGCTCATCAACCTAGCCACACATGGAAAAACGTTGAAAAAAGATGAACATATTCTTTAAGTGATATGAGGCAAACAAAAAAAACTGAGCCCCATATTTTATTATCGCATATGACAACAACCAATAGCAGAGGAGTATGCATTATGATACTCACACTTGATCCAGCATCAATCATATGTGATGATATGAACAGTTAGCAAATATTTCTACAACTAGGAAACTCTTAGCCTTCACTCACATTTAAACTTCCAGACTCGGTATTTCCAAACTCAATCAATCGTTTGGTTAGAGTTGCTTCACATATATGCACAACTTTTACCTGAAATATTTAGAAAACACACCAAATCAGGATCAGCAATAAATTAGTGAAATAAAAGGCTAAAACGTCTTTCCTCTCATCTTTAACAACATTGTTTTCATAAGCTAATCATATCTTCTTACAATATCTGTCTTAGAGCACTTGATACCATGGGAAAGCGCAGCTGTGTAAAGTGCTGCTCCACATATTCCACTAGGTTTCCGGCCGGTCTGCATGCCAATACATGGCCAATATTAACACAAGGCGTAATAAATAACTAAACAAAAGGTACATAGGAAACGATCGACTAACAAAAAAAACTCAAACCTGTATCCAATCTCTCTTCATACTAGCTATAATGTCTCTAGCTGTTCTCACAACATCTTTATCATGGTCTCCTTTCAATAAGCCTGCAAGTGTATGATGAAAGGAGTAGGCTGGGTTAAGTAATATACAGAAATGTTTGTTTCTTGGATAATGTTCAAAGCAACTAAAGAAAATCAAATAGTAGTAAGTTTCAGCATCAACCAAACGCAGAAAAGAATAGGAGCCAAAAGAAGACATACTTACTGTTTGAGAATCGAGGAATGAAAATTGAAGGATCAACAAGCTTTTCATAATTCCTGTTTTCGGCAATATACAGCATTTCACAGAGTTGCAAGTACACAGAACCTAACTCATAACTGCACAAGATTTTATGAAACAAAAACAGCCAAACCGGGATTACATTGGTTGGACAAGAAGAGTCGCCGCAGTAGACTTAACAGGTAATTAGGCAACAAAAGAAAGAAAGAGAGCATTATAAAGATGAAATAGAAAAAAAAAAATCATCTTACACGCTAACTCGAAGGTAGCTTGAAAAATCAATAAGAAGAAACGGAATGTTCTTTTCCCTACAGATCAAGAGAGTTTTTGGTCAACATATAGTCAGCATGAAATTTTAAAGAGGAAACAAAATTAGGAGAGCAACAAGACAGTTACTAAAAATCTAACCTGCAAGTCAAGTAGAGACAGGAAGCCTGTACTAGTTCAGTTCTGCGACCTTTAGTGAAATTTTGCTCAACTGCCATCTTCAGAAGATAAATTGAGTTAAAAAAAAAGGCTAAGAATCCTAAATTGATATTAAGAAAATATGTAAACCAAAACATACTGTAAAGAATCGAGCAGCCATGTCAACCACATCATCTCTCTCATCACCAATTCCCAGTGCATCTCTCAAATTCATAAACTCATCTCTAGCTGCAAAAAAAAGAAGAAGCAAGGTCTATCAGGGCAAGCTATAAGGATCAAAATTGTATTAACGTAAAGAGTCTAACAATGGATGGGAACTACAGAATAACGAGTACAGTAGCCAAGCAATTATTGAACTGAAAAGTTCGAAATGCAATAAAAAAAAAGGCAAACCTATTCTAATTCTCCTTTCACGTGAGCTTGAGATCCCACTCTGAACACTTCTCACTACGTTACCTGACGCTTGGCTCTGCAGGTACATAAACAATGTGTAATGTTTGAGCAAAGGCATCAAATGGTTGAAAAAGAAGAGATATCACTCTTGAAAAATAAAAACCGAAATCCGATCTAGTGAACCTAAATCGCAGCTGCGTATACCTGTCCAGCCGCATTCTTAACGAATGTAACTTCAGTAGAAAAATTGAAATTTTCCAATATCCTCCCACATAAATTGCATGCCCTGCAAAAGCACATACACGAAAGTCATAAATCAGAGCCAGAAACCACAAATCTAAAATCAAAACACTTACAATGCACCATCGTAAGGGCGTATTCCGAGGACACTCTTCCCACAATGGTTACACCACACCATGGCTCCGTATCTCAGAAAACTCCCAACTTGGCTAATACTACGGATCCAAAACACGGAGACAGTGCTTCAATTGATTCGAAACAACAGCTTCCAGTGTTACTTGTTCAATAAAGAGGAGATCAGATTATTTCTGGAGAAAGAAGCTCCTTCTACGCGATCGTGCGAGGAAGTTGAGAGGGATTAGGGTTTAATGGTATATTCGTTTATCATAAGAAAACCTCACTGACTATATAACATACCGGTTCTAGCTGGGACGGCGACGGCGGCGGAAGAAGGCGAAGCTGAGAGATTTCCTCCGATTTGCGACGGCTTTGGATCGAACTCGGGTCCCTAAGTGTAACCCAAAAGTGCGTGGGCTCTTTAGTTTTTTTTGTTGGAACAATTGCTGAAAGCCACTTTTTCTAAAAGTTTGTTCTCAGATGCCAGTTATAATAATTATTTTAGTTTTGATTTTTGTTTAAGTCTGAAAATTGAAGAAATATCGTGATTATCCTTATACATCTATAATATTACCAACCCAACCACAATTTTACACATCCATCCCACTTAAACCCAATGATCCACCCAACCCATAATTATCCCCAAATAATTATCCTCAATTTTTCTCACATTATCATTTTTTTCTCTCTTTCACTTCTCTGAAAATTTGTATGTCTAAAACCAAACTTTTTGGAGCAAATCGTCATCCCTTTTAAATGGGATTAATCGGTCGATTAAAATTGAGCGACGACGACGATAAACACGACATAACCGGATTCAGCCTCAGGTCGAATTCTGACGGAATCATCGACACAACTCCTTTCTTCCTTCCGGCGTTTCGAGAACCGTGAGCGTTGATGTAGACAATGGGATTCATCGATAAGGTCCTAGAGAGACAGCGAGATTCCTTCGTCACACTGATAGAAGGAGGATGATGCGTGAGCCGTCGAATTGGGAGAAGCTGGAGATGGAATCAAAGTTTATAATTTTCGAATTGGGGGAAGATGGAGATGAAATTTGGTCACTGTATATACATTTCAATGTGGAGTCGATGTTTCTAGTTTAATGGGCTTTGCTTGGTTCAATCAGAAATTCGAGATTTGCATTTGGGTTCACACCGTTGCAGCCGAAACCGTTGGATTCGATCATGGATTTGGAAAGAACCAAGACTACATCGCCGGAGGAACTCACTTTGGCCTATGACGATGTAATTTAACTCTATGTGCTCTCAAAATCCCGTCTTTTATGTGTTTTGTCTCAATTGCTTTTTTTTTTGCTGATTATTCATTTGTCAGTATCACTTGGGACGAGATCATGTTGGGATAACGATGAAAGCTCAGCTTTATCGATTGTTGGAACAATGAACATATGAGTGGTATTTATATTATTAGCCTTGTTCTTGTTCTGCCTTTTTGTGTGTGTATGTGGTATTCTTGAATTGACTTGATTTAATTTTCATCATGACTGTATTGTGACTCTTTACATCTTGTGAGCTCTTCAGTGACCTAACACGAATTATTCATCATGACGTTCTCATTCTTTGTTTATGATTCTATTCTACAACATGGGACTTTGATTTGGAGTTCGAATGTTTTTATTTATGTTTTCTTTCACCTTATCTTAATATGTTTTTGTTCAATTTGGTTAACTGATTATATTGTGTAAGTTATTCGGTACAATTGGAAACAACTAATATAACTATATAAATTATAATTACACTTAAAATTAATTAAAAACATAATTAATAATTTAATTAGAGACCATACAATGTTGAAAAGACATTGCTCGAGTGTGGAATTGCTATCCCATACAATGTTGAATTAAAAGTGGATTTAGGTACAATTTAATACAATTACGTACAATTAATATTAAGTACAACTAAGTAAAACTGGTATAACTATATAATATAAAGTTACAATTAAAATAAATAAAATAATATAAAAAGGACATGTGCGCCGCAAAAAAGGACATGTGCGCAGTCAAAGTAACATGTGCGCCGTCAATTTTGTACATGATTAAAAAAGGAGGGAAGTTCCAAAAAAATAAGAGACGGCTAGGTATTTATTAAAGTTGGTGAGAAATGAGTGAGAAATATATTTATTAAAGTTGGTGTGGTTTAAACATAGTTGTCCCCTAGATGTAGAGTTGTTCACCAAACATCATAGTTGTACTTTTGACGATATTTGCGTATTTTAAGTTGGACCTTAATATAAATGATTATGTTGTAGTTGTCCACGTGATTTTCCACAGTTATGTACCATTTAGGAGGTTTTCATAAGACAATTTGCACGAAATCGAATTTTTCAACTCTTTTCCATCGTAAGAGGTGAATATTAACAAAGTCTTCCTTATACTATAAGGAGTATTTCATGTGAGAACAAGCATATGTATTAGGAAAATGTTTAATTCATTTTTTATTGATTAATAATCATTTCTTTAGGTATTACGAATCATTTTACACTTTAATTTACCATTTTTAATATTAGTTGGATATTATATTAATAATTTTGATTGTATAATTATTTTGTTCGTAGTTTTATTAGTTGAACCTGATTGTACAAATCCGAGAACAGACATGTTCTTATCTGTACTTAGTTTAACCTGGTTGTACGAATCTGAGAAATACTGAACATACATGTTCTTATTTGTACTTAGTTAAACCTGGTTGTACAAATCTGAGGCCATATAGCAACACACATGTTCTTAATACTACTTAGTTAAACCTTGTTGTAAAAATCCGAGAAATACAGCAACATACATGTTCTTAATAGTATTTAGTAAAACCTGGTTGTACTTAGTTAAATCCGAGAATTACAAAGAAGAAAATATGTTTACTCATTAGGACTTTCGGGCTGCAACCATTCTGATTTCTGAATTCTCGCAGCTCGTAAATACCATTTGCAACCTTGTGCAGCTTGACCACATCGTAACATAAGTCGCTCCGTATCCGACTTAACTGTCCTCGTCATCTACAATATATGACTCTCTCGCAGCATTAGATACGCTATAACTCAATTTCAGCTTCTTTGGGGTTTCATCTAACGCATTATTCCTGTATATTTTCTCTACTAACATCGAATAAGTTATCTCTTCCATATATGCGGTCTTAAACGATATAGCGTATACAAAATTTATTGAAACCCATTCATGCTCTTCTGTATAGTACCCTCCATAGTCAAAATGAACGTTTGTGTGCCTCTTCCTCATCGCCTCCTGGAAATAAGATAAAAAACACAAATTACGAATTACACAATTTGTCATAGTTATTTCATTTGTTCCAGTAGTCCTAATATCTCTCAATTATATACCATTTGAACCAGTTGTCCTACTATCTCTCAGTTATACAATTTGTTCCAGTTGTCATACGTCTGCAGATTTCCAGATTTGGGATCGATTCCAAATCGGGGTTTCCTCTAGATTTACCACCATTCAACAGCTAGATTCGATAAATAACCTATGGAAATAGCTATTCTTACCATTAAACATGATTACAAACCAAATGTGCTACCAAAACAACCAAATTCCTTTTCAAATCTCTAAATCTAACAAATCCCCAAATCTCCCATCAATGAACTCACCAAACCCGATGAAGAAAGGAGAAGAAATTGACGCCAACGAGAACGGAGAACTCACCGGAGGGGACGGCGGACGTGGTTGAAGGAGTTCGGTTTGAGCAACAATGGCGAGGAAGAGGAGGAGCTCACGGAAAGGAGGAAGAAGGTAAGCGCTTTTTTTTTCTTTTCTATTTCTGTTTTTAAAAAAAAAAAAAAAAAAAAAACTAATTTCATTAAGGATATAATCGACATTCTACATATTGGATGGCATGTAGATTAGTACGTGGCATGGTAGAATTTTTTCTTTAAAAAAGTGGCATCCGAGAAGTTCGCTCTTTTTTTGTTAGGGGATAACTCAATTCCTAAAGCTTCGTTCTTCGGTTTAGCTCAATTTCACAACTTTAACCGATATATTAGATCTGGTCCATATTGGCTATTTTGCTAAACCGAAAACGGAAAGAAACCTCAAATTTTTGTTAAGAAATAGACAGAATAAGACAAGAATAGAAATGAGTGTAATCGTTGTCGGAATACGTACTTTCTTGTGACATCTTTTGAATCCGAAGAAGAATTGAACAAACAATAATAAGGTTCTAAAATAATCAAAGATAGAAATCGCCACATCATAACACTAGATTCTTGACATTGAGATCTACGAAGTTTTTCCGAAATTTTGAAAAGTTACAAGAAAAACAAGAATATAAAATTTAGCTTCAAGTTCTCGCCTATGGTGCGGGTCCAAGTAGTTTCAGAGGTTCCTCTTTCTTCTCAGTGGCATTACGATTTGCTGCAGAAGCTCTGAGAGGAGGCTCAAAGAGCTTGCTTGCGACATCAGGAGGTAACGCATCTTCACCGGGAAGAACAAGAAGCCCTTTCTCTCTCAGAGAGGAAGGTTCATTGTAGCAAATGCTCCACAGTGAATCCACGAGGTGTCTCTCTTCTTTAATCGTTCCAAGATCTTCTTGTGACATCAAGCTAATTCCTTTAATCCGTTCTTCCAGAAGCTGCCTCAGTTTCTCATCACCTTTCTCTATGCTGCTACATCCGCTTCCATCGTTTTTGTCTCTTGCAAGCTCAAGCAATCCGCGAAGAGCGGCTTCTCTGGTCTCGGAGTCGTCACTAGACGCGAGATGCATCATCACTCGAGGAAAGTTGAGTCCAGTGGCAATACTGCGGTCCGAATCATCCTCTTGCAAAAGATATTGCAACAAGTTTAAGGCTTTCCTGGAGAATTTAGAAAGAAAAAAAGCAACAATTCAAGAATCTTTCGAAGTTTGAAATCCACATAGACCGCAAGGAATAAGAGCATTTGAGTGGATTACCTTTGAAATCTCACACTATCAGATGCCAAAGCTTCTCTTAGGCCAGCATAACCATTGCCAAGCTTGAAAGCCGTGACTCCCGGTTTGTTATGGCGAATCAAAGCTATATAACATATACAAAAGGTAGAGTCTTTAGTACATTATTACAAACCGAAAATCACAAACCACAAGGTTTTGATCATCTCAATCTTTACTATAAAATATCAGATCAAGCTTACATGATATTGCGCCGAGAGCTTGAGTTCGAGCATGAATATCTGTGTCGGAGGTGAAATTTGATAGCAGTGATTCCAAGCCATTGGCTTCCATAACTAATTCCTGACTTCGAGGATTGTTCTGAACTATTGTGCTTACGACATCAGCAGCTTTTGCCCGAATATTAGCATGAGAGTTTTTGAGGAATCCAAGAAGAGGAACCAAGCCTCCAATCGAATGAATATCTACACAACAGTAAGTAACCAATATTCAAAATTGAACTTACCACAACGGAAAAAAAAGAAGAAGGAGAAAACCAAGTTCCAAGTAAGAGATGGTTTACCATTAGCCATATCGATCGATTCAACGTGCTCCTGCAACTCATCCAGCAAATCTACCATAATATTAAAACAAATTAGTACCACCCCCACAAGATTGCACAAGATAAGCCAAGAAGAAACTATGCGTTATGGCCGATTAAAGCACCTTCGATATCTTCAGGCGTTACTCCATGATCCACCAAAACTTCTTCAGGTGTTTGCATAACTAGTGTAATCTCCTTCATGCGTTTGACTACATCTACAGTCTGCGATTGCATAGCCTCCATAAACCATTTTCTATCCTCCTCACTGTCTCATCAAACAACTCAATCAACAAAACAATCCACTATAAACACGAAGCACACTAGAAGCTATAACCTTTTGACATGATCAATGTTGGGCTCTCTTAAGCTTAACAGTGCTTCATGGAAAAGTAAGAGAGATGAATTCATATGGGTATAAGGAAAAACGAGAAAAGAGGTAACATTTCACATACATATAGCAGAATTCGATAATTGCATCTAATCAAACCGATAAAATTGAACGGATATTGAAAAGAAACCCTATTTTACACAGACCTAGATTTGAATTCACTCACAAGATTGACCTGCCTCAAGTGAAAGCCAAATCACAGCCATACAATTTCTATAACTACCCACCAAGCATCCCAATCCAATCTCGGACAAACGACGAGACAGAAGCTAAGAAACTAGAAAAGTGAAGTCCGTACCTCAGCTGGCGAGTTGGTCGAGTACCGTCGGCGTTAGAGAGACTCCATTTAAGCAATCCATCCCAATTGGGTCCGTCTTTCGCCATTGAAGAACGCTTTCACCGAAAAAAAACTTGGAACAGAAGAAAGAGAGAAGGAAGAAACTAAAATCGAAACCTTTTTTATTTGTGTGCTTGTTGGGTAATCGGTGGTTGGTTTTATAAAAGACGAGAGATTATTCGCGAAGCTCCTACAACATTCTAACAAAATCTTAAACCTCGTCGACCTCTGAAGAGAGAGTGAGAAATAAGAAAAGGAAAGACGATGACGCGTCTTAAACGTAATTGGACTTGAAGGCTCAAGCCCAAATAATCCACCTCTCTTGGGCTTATAGAGGCCCGTAACCTAAATATAGAAGGATGGGACTTCTGAAGATAGCAAGAAAAGCCACATTCAGAACTTCAGATCACTTCTTCTAATACCTTTGACTTGGAGGCTTTTACATGTGAACGTTACTTCCACTTCAATTCAATCATCTATTAAATATAACAACGACTAGATTATGTTATACATATGAATCATATAAAGTCGACGTGAGGACAAATCAAAATCACAACAGAGTCTCTTTCTCTTTCTCTCTTTCTTCCTGTATCGTCTGTTCTGCCCTAAAACCTGTTGCTTGCTCTGCTTCGACTCTGTTCTGAAACAGAGACAAAGAAGATGAAGCTTGAGGAGCAAGAAAGTGACATTTTGTTTCAGACAGATGAGGAATGCCAAGTCGATCTCCCCTCCGATGATGACGACGATATGTGTACTCCATCTCCTCCATTATCCCGGAACAATTCCGCTCCATGGCCTCGAAGTTATCGGTAAAAATCAAATCCTCTGTTTTTCATATTTTAAAATCTAAAGAATTATTTTGAAGGGTTTGCAGTAATAGAGATTCTCCCTTTTCATGGGTAATTCAGACAATCTGTGGATATCTTAACCGGAGCTACACCTCCGACGATAAGCTTCATTCACCGGAGAGGTTCTCAGACATCATTCACCAGCTCGATCTCTTCCTTGTACAAGAGACGCCAAAACTCTATTCTCAGCTCGTTTGCTTCTTCCACAAGCAAACAACCGCTGCTCACTGAGAAAGACGAGGTATCTGCCAAATCATTCATTGCATCTCAGGTCAGGTTATCAATCACCGATCTCCCATTCGAAGAACAAAATCTCTGCTCGTTTCCTCAATCCGTTTTCAACGGTAAGACCTAATATCGGTATTGGTTATGTCTCAAAAGTCTTTCATACATAACTTTAGAGTTGGGCCTGAGAATGGGTATCTACAACACTTCAGGGCTTAGGCATTTGGTTCGGTTCAGACGGTTATCATATTTTATCACCGTTACATTCAATCTTCTGCACACTTCTTGCTCTCTCTCTCATTTTAAGTTGAACCTATTTTGGTGCAGGAATCAATATCCTATGTGGAGTAGGTCTACTCACAATGCCGTACGCGGTGAAAGAAGGAGGATGGCTCGGGCTTTTTATACTCTTCTTCTTCGGCATCATCACTTTCTACACCGGTATTCTCCTCAAGCGATGTCTTGAAAGCTCTCCTGACCTCCATACCTATCCCGACATTGGACAAGCTGCCTTTGGATTCACTGGCCGCCTCATCATCTCCGTAAGTTATATGGAAACCATTTACATATATATACTTAAAACAAATTTTCCTAACATCTCCAAACTAAAACTTATGGTTTTTCTTTACCTCTCGAGAGTTGCAGATACTTCTGTACATGGAGTTATACGCATGTTGTGTGGAGTATATAATCATGATGAGTGATAACTTGTCGAGACTCTTCCCCAACATTTTGGTAAACATCGCTGGAGTATCTCTTGATTCTTCGCAGATCTTTGCCATAGCAGCCACTCTTATTGTTCTTCCTACAGTTTGGCTTAGAGACCTTAGCTTACTTTCCTATCTCTCAGGTTCCATTTTATATATATGGATCATAAATCTTTTCAAATACTTTGAGATTCGATCATTCTTTAATTCATGCATCTTCATTCCTTTAGCCGGAGGAGTTTTCTCTTCCATCTTGCTGGCTCTTTGTCTCTTCTGGGTCGGGTCGGTTGATGGAGTCGGGTTTCACTCAGGTGGACAATCTCTGGATCTCGGTAACTTACCTGTCGCGATTGGGATTTTCGGGTTTGGGTTCAGTGGTCACGCGGTTTTCCCAAACATTTACTCTTCTATGAAAGATCCATCCAAGTTTCCTTTGGTGCTCCTCACTAGGTAAAACCCTTTGCTTTAGCTTACTTAAAAAGGAAGTAAATGGTATTAATTAGGTCAAAGTTTTTATTTCTCCTTACTTCTTTTGCAGTTTTGGTTTCTGCGTAATCTTTTACATAGCCGTAGCAATTTGCGGCTACAGTATGTTTGGTGAGGCGATTCTTTCGCAGTTTACGCTAAACATGCCGCAACAATTCACGTCTTCTAAAATCGCAGTTTGGACAGCGGTGAGAATTATTTGATCAAAGCTTGATAAACATAGTTTTGTTTCTCTACATATACTAATTTTTCTCCCACTTCAGGTCATTACACCGATGACTAAATACGCGTTGTCTATGGCACCGATCGTGCTAAGCTTAGAAGAACTTCTGCCGTCGTCAGAAAAGATGAGAATTAACGGAGTATCAACGTTTTTTAGAACGATCTTAGTTCTCTCTACTTTGGTTGTTGCACTTACCTTCCCATTCTTTGGTAATACTCTAACTTCCTTTGCAAGAAACTATTTTCAAAAACCTATCTTATCTTCGTTTGCTCTAATAATTTTGTAGCGATCATGGGAGCTTTGATGGGATCGTTCCTCTCAATGCTTGTCGTAAGTCTCCATAAACATTTTATCAGAGTTTCAATTATCCTAGGCATATCAAACATGTTGTAAAGGATTCATATTTTAATTACTGTGCAGGCTTTTATATTTCCATGTCTTTGTTATCTCAGTATCTTGAAGGGTAGACTGAGTAAGACGCAGGTAAGGGAAATTTTAAATTGTTCATATTCCATGCTCTAAAGTGGTTATCATCTTGATTTCTCACAAGATAATTTTATTTGATTTTTCGTAAATCAATTATTATTTAATTTTTGGCAGGTGGGAATATGCGTTTTCATCATAATCTCCGGGATCGTAAGCGGTTGCTGCGGGACGTACTCCGCAATTGGAAGATTAGTAGGAGAATGGAGTTGATGTGGTAAATTAATTGATGAACAATGAAACAACATAGAATTGTGGAACAATAGAAACTTTAAAAGAGTGATTTTAATGAGAGTAATAAACTTTTGTGAATGTTTAAGACTTATTTAACAGAGTACTAAAGTTTTATGAAAATGTGAAAGACTGGTTTTAATAGAGTAATAAGGACACCTCCAATGGGAGGTTCTTAAGAAATAAAGTGGGGTTCTTAACCAAAAAAAAAAAAAAAAAAATTTAATTAATTATGAACAGTGTAAGAACCGGTTCTTAAATAAGAACTTTTATAACCGGTTCTTAAGGGGTTCTTATACTGTTCATACCACGTGTCAACCCCTAATTCGCCAGATTTTTTTTTTTTGCCAGATTTTTTTTTTGCCAGATTTTCTTAACATTAATTTTTTTTTAAAAAAAAAACTTTTTCATAACTTCAATTTTAAAATTCTAAACTTTTTTTTACATATTAATGAATTGGAATGTTTACATATTAATTTTTTTTTAAGTTTCTAAAATTCTAAATTTTTTCTTCCTGAAACTTCGACAATATTTTGTACCTTTTAAATTTCATAAAATGCAATAAAATTTTAGTTTTATAAAATATATTATGTTTATAATTTAATTTACAAAGTAAATTAAACTTAAGAAAATTAATTAAAAATAAAAAAAAGTTAAGAACCCCAAATGAGGTTCTACCATTGGAGGAGTCAAAACTTAAAAATTCTTAAGAATGTTCTAAACCAAAATTTATGAATAAAAAATTGGTAAGAACCCCTTAAGGGATTCTACCATTGGAGATCGTCTAACAAAGTTATGTTTTAACCAGTGATCTTTGGTTCCATGAATGAATTTATATATGGTTTAATTAGGTATTTAGTTAGATTTAAAAAAATAACAATGAGAATTTGAAAACATATTGGATCAAAAGTCTATGGATTTTTTTACGAATTCCAATACAAACGATAACTTTCTTGATCATAAATTTTCAAATTTAACTAAATAATTATATATTTGACACATGACATAGTTTTATTGCCTAAATAGTTTGCATATTTTACCCATTTTCGTTTTTTAAATATTTTTACGAACAAATTATGTGAACAATTACAAAACAATTTAAACGAACAATTACAAGATAATTCCACGACCATGATAAACTTGCTTACATTAATTTGTAAAAATTGAATTCTTTGGAAACCGAAATCTAGAACTTTTACATTAATTAATAAACATTTAGTCAACCATTAGACTAAAAAAACTTCGACACCCATTTTCGTCTAAAGAAAGAAAATTATTTAGCAACATGAATCATGAATATACACATTTGCTAAGAGACTCCTAATAGGTACTTAGGTGTGAGATAATTAACAAGAGGGGCAAATTCGAAATAATATAAAAACAAAGGGGTCATGTGGCAGAGCTTCGAGTTCGAGACATTGAGATCTCCAAAATCGTCGACAAGCGTCAGACGTACTCCAACAACAACAATCGAGAAAGCAGAAGAAGAACAAAAGAATTTATATTCTATAATCCACTCGCCGGAGACGCCGTCGTTTCGACGCCGGTGCTCCGTCTTAACCTTCCAAAGTTTTTCGTCGGAGGAAAAACAAAATGAAACGGAAAGGAGTCGGATTTTCTCTCCCCGTCGCGGTGGTGATACTGGTGATCGGTTTCATCTATTTCTCAACGGTTTTCACTTTCATCGATCGGTGGTTCAGCCTCACTTCCTCTCCCGGAATCGCGAACGCCGCCGTGTTCACCGCCTTGGCTCTGATCTTTATCTACAACTACTCCATCGCGATTTTCAGGGATCCAGGTCGGGTTCCACTCAATTACATGCCAGATGTCGAAGATCCGGAGAGTCCTGTCCACGAGATTAAGCGCAAGGTCACCTCTTTATGCCTCTTTTTCTCCGTTTCTTGAATCCTCCGTGCTGATTAATCAATTCCAAGATTTCTCACCACTTTTTTGTTGTTTTCCCTTTACCATTTTGGTCAAATAGGCTTTCCGATTATGGAAAAAATCTAAATTCTTTACAAAAATGTTTTTTTTTTACCTCTCAGCATCTGAATAGTCCATGGTGTGTAGTCATTTTCTGTATATGTCAATTCAATGTTTCGGCTACATGGATTCACTAGAATGCTGATTCTTGTAGATTTTGAGATATTTTGTTGTCTTGCAAGAGAACTTTCAAGCTGTCAGATACGTTCCTAACTTCTAAGGACCACAAAGATTAACTCTCTGGGGTTTACATATAAGTCTATATGGATTTGCTAGAGTGTGGTGATTCTTGTAGATCATTTGTTCCCCTAGCGCTGTTTTGATGGCTTGTGTGACGCAATTTAACTTTCAGGTTATCAGATTTGTTTGCGATTCCATATGTGAGTGAGCTCATGTTTTGAGTCTTTTTTTTGGCATTCTCTTGCAACTGTGTTCTTAGATCTTTCTGGGGAAGTCCACTTATGATTTTTTTTGTTTCACTACTTACTTTGGTTACGTCTATTGCAGGGAGGAGATTTGAGGTATTGCCAAAAGTGTTCACATTTCAAACCTCCGCGAGCTCACCATTGTCGAGTTTGCAAAAGATGTGTGCTTAGAATGGTATGTTCGACTGAACACTTATGTTTCATACCAAACTGAACATCAAAATCGCCCAAACCCATGCGATATTATGTTAAAACGGTTGTATTTGTTTTGAAGGACCACCATTGTATTTGGATCAACAACTGCGTAGGACACACTAACTACAAGGTCTTCTTCGTATTTGTTGTCTATGCGGTGATTGCGTGTGTATACTCCCTGGTACATTTCCTAACTTCTGTTAATTCGATGTATATCTCTCTGCGCCATGTACCCCTTAGTATGATAGTATCTAAGCCTTATATATATATTATATGGTGTTTTTAGGTTTTGCTTGTGGGAAGCCTTACTGTTGAACCTCAAGATGAAGACGAAGAGATGGGAAGCTATCTAAGAACTATATATGTAATGGTTTTGATTGATGATTTGTTTCGAAAACTACCAAAAAATATCATTTTCCCTTCTTATGTTTATGGTTTTTATTCTCAGGTAGTTTCAGCTTTTGTTCTTATCCCATTGAGCATCGCGTTAGGTGTTCTTCTCGGGTGGCACATTTACCTCATTCTACAAAACAAAACGACCATCGAGGTTGTTCTTTTTCTTTCTCATTTCTTCAATTGCTAAGTCATGGATCTCCTTAGCTCTAGTCAGTTTTTTCCCATCTGCTAATCAATGTTGCGGATATTGAGCAGTACCACGAAGGAGTGAGAGCTATGTGGTTAGCAGAGAAAGGTGGGCAAGTCTATAAGCATCCATATGACATAGGCGCATATGAAAACCTAACCTTGGTAATTATTCTTATCTTCTTTAGATGGTCAGTATCAGTAAAAGTTTTATCCTATGTTAAGTTTTAACCGTTTGTTTACTTCAGATTTTGGGTCCCAACATACTTTCTTGGCTCTGCCCTACATCAAGGCATATCGGTTCTGGTCTGCGTTTCCAAACAGCTTTTGATTCAATCCCAGTTTCATCTGAAACAAAACCTTAGCCCTGACCCAAATCACATCTTCCCAATTTTTTGGTGAGTTCCATCAAAAAGGCAGCAGATTTTTAACTTCACAGCACTATGGCTCTGTCCTTAACAGGCGCTTTAGCCGCCTCAGCACAAAACCAAGACCAGCCGGTAATCAATAGTAGAGACTCTGCTTGACAAGGTTCTAAATCTCTCATCATGGTTTAATGGATCAGGAACATCCGTTTGTGAAAATTATGGTGTCAGTTATTAGAGCTAGGTAATATTTTTTTTTTTTGTATGTCTCCCGTTTTTCTTTGGATTCCTCAAAAAGGAGAAGGAAGTTAGGTTGTGGATACATAACCCAAAAGCTGATTATACTTATACATACCATTTAATAGGTGAGAAAACATCTTTGTAAGATAATTGAAGGCTTTCATAAATTTCTTATCAGAATCAGACAGTGGTCAGTATAAATTTCTTATCAGAAGCTCCCATACACCTAATTTTTGGACCATGAACATCTTGCACTATCTCATTAATGTCTATTATTGGTCTCACCAACTATACATCTCCATGACTCTAACTATGTATTTAACTAGGATTCAACCCGCGCTAGGTATATAGTGTTGGATAATTTTTTTCTTAAAAATTGTTTTGAAATTTTATATAAAAAAAATTATTTAAATTTTATAAAATGTATAACTAATGATTATAAATAGAGCTGTTAATCCAGACTAAAATATCTACTTAACATGTTTTGCAATGAACTAAAATACTATTCGGATTAACCCGCAAAAACCTATCATCTTGAAAACATAACTCTAATATATACCGCTTAATGATTATAGTTTTCTGGTCAGTTCACAAAATCTTAACAAAATCAAATTTCTAGTGGAAGTCTTTAAATATTTGTTCAAACTTTTGTTTTGATATATATATTCAAATAAAATATAATAATCATATAGAAAAATATTGCAAGATCTTGAATATTTTTTTAATATGGATGGATTATTATTTAATAATATTATAATAACTAAGAAACTAAATAATAAATAAACTCTTTAATGGGAAATAAAGATTTTCATCAATAATTTTAAAAGATAATTATATCATTTTCAATTTCAATTATTTTTCTAATTTGTAAACTTACAAAACAAAATTCATTTTCAAAAATGTTTTCTAAAAAAATAGTATAGATATATTAGTTAATAACATAGATGTTTATTATTGATATCACCAACTCTCTGACTCCAACTATATACTACTTAATAGTAGTTAATAACATAGATGTGAATTATTCAAGTTTTTTTTGTATCATATTTTCGTTTTATATGTTCCTTCGTCTGATGTCCATGATCACAGAGACAAAAGTCTTGTGTTTCTTTTTTGCTTTCTAAACATTTTTCCCATAATGGAAGCTTCACAAAATCTTCAGACACGCCCAAATTTCATGAAGGACGATAACGTGAGCCAAGAGTGTAAGAATATGATCTCTTCTCTACCTTTAGACAAAGATTTCATGGGAAAAAGCCTCTGCAATAACCAAGGATCTTGGTACTATCCCAACACAGTCCAAGCAATCCTAAACCTCCAAAAGCATTTCCGACCACGAGATACCGATATCATCCTAGCTTCTTTCCCCAAATTAGGCACCACCTGGCTCAAGGCTCTCGCATTCACCGTCGTTCATAGAAACAAGTACGCTGCTTGTCAAAGGATGTTTTAGTTCTTTAGGGCCCAATAGGGCCCAATGTGCTAATGGTCACTCTAACGTCGTCGTTTTGTGTTCCATATTGATGGGGGGGGGAGAGAGTTTTGATTGAAGCTTTTGTTTATTTGAGTTATGCATTTAATGGCGGTCGTCGTCTCCATTCACCGTCCTTATGCAACCCTCTTGAGCTCTGAAAACCCGAATCGTCCTAAACTTCACCAGAAGTTCAACAATTATCGCCTGAGATTTCATCGTCTTCCTCGGAAAACCAAGCAGCAGCTCCGTTGCTTATCTGCGAAATCGACGCCTTCGAATCCAGACCCTGAATCTCCTCAAGGTGTCTCTTTCTCTATCTTAAATTTGGGTTTCTCTTAACTTGTGCGATGCAACTAATTGGTTGGGTTCAGATAAGGAAGAGCTGGAGAGTGTGGGAGTGAAAGCAGCTTTAGCGATGCTGAGATTCTACAAGAGTAAAAGAAGCACATTTTCAATTCCTCCTCTGATTCTGTAATTAGGTTTTTTTTTGTTTGTTTCTCGGGTCTGTTAATGGCGTTTTCCGGTGAAACAGGGGAGATATCGCCGGTGTTACCTAGAAGCTGCCGTTACATTCCGACTTGCAGCGAGTACTCCATGGAAGCTTACAAGAAATACGGAGTTCTCAAAGGGACTGTTCTTACCACTTGGCGACTCTGCCGCTGCAATCCTCTTGGTACATTTTCATTTTTTTTTCCTTTCTTTTTCTTGTCGTTTACTCTTTCAATCAAATGAATCCTCTGGACACAGGTGGATCTGGATTCGATCCTCCAAGATGGTTTGGTGAGAGTGAGATCGAACCCCAAGAAGAAGATAACTACGGAGATGAGGATCAAAGAGAGATTTGAATTTAAAAAAAAAAACAATAGAAGTTGTAAACTATTACTAGAGAAAGCAGGGAAAGCTAGCAGAGTTTGTTTGAAACTACGAGAGGATAAGAAGTACAACATTTGTTGCCAAAAGATTTGATCTTTTTGTCTTTCGGAGCATTTCATTAAGTAGACAAATCTTGAAATTGCCATGGGTTGAATTGGATTGACTTAGGGTCGGTGTTATCTTCAGAGTTATCTGCGGCTTCCCGATGCTCTGAGTACTTTCCGTTGAACTGGTAAACTTCGAGATCCCCCCATGGTGTAGGAGTGACTTCTTGGGTTATATTGAACCACTTTGAAGTAAAGCTTAGGCCCTTCTCTTCACGAGTTCTCTTTTCCGCTCTCTGTCTCTCTTCCATGCTGTACAAAGACGTGGGATGAGCATTAGATTACTTCAATTTCAGATCCTAAAGGACAAGTTTTTGAAAACATACCTGCTCTTCTCATAGCCGGATTTGGACATGTCGCCCATCTCGAGTGCGTATCTATCAGGGCGTAACCGTGAATCAGACGGTAACAGCTTTTTCGGGGCAGTGTCGAAGCTATTGATCTTGTGAGCAAAGTGTGTGTATTGGTATTTGTCATCCTTTGGAACATCAGCGAGTTTCCAGACCTATGAACAAAAGACAGCATTAGAGTGTCATCAAAGTGAGATTCTTGGAAAGAGACTTGAGTCGATGAAGGAGAGAGATTTGACGAACCTCTTTCAGTTCGGTGCCCGGGAGAGGTTCACCTTCACTGTCACACTGCTGATAACTCATGGACTCGTTCCATTTACCAGTCATGAGTATCTTAGGCTCCTCAGAGGCGTTATAAACATATCCGTCCACTTCGTATCGACCAGATCTGTTGAGACCGTGAATGCACATTTCTTCAGCTTAGAATGGAAAAACAGGAAGATGAGGTTGCAGTGAAGAGAACTTACCCGAACCAACCACATGGTTGAAAGTAAAGCACGACTTTGTCTCCAGTGGTCAGGTTGGTCATGATCATTTCCCCAGGAGAATCGACCCAAGTTCGTCCAAAGATTAGGTTGTGAACTTTGGTCAGAGGAGGAACCAAGTCAAGAACCACTCCATCTCTTTTAAGTGTCACCCGTGTCCTGCACCACAGATTCATCGCATTTAAGGTTCAGGATAATGAACAAATGAAGAATGTTAATTCAGTACATACACTTGCAGCCCGTGATGTGGTTTAGCAGAATTACCTTCCTACTGGGTAAACGTCAATGGAATTGCCCAGAAATTTTGTTTTCAGTTTTGAAGTACAATCATAAGTGAAATGCTCATTTTCAGCGTGACCAGCACTCATTGGTGGGTGATGGCTGACCTGAGAACAAGACTATTGGTGTCAACAATCTGGGAGAAGTTGGCAGCTAAAGAACTTAACATTGAGTCGTTGACAAATATTTGAGTTCTACAATGAAATGGCTCTGACCTGTTCAGATATGAAGTTAACACCATTGTAATTAGCCATCTCATAAGTCTCACCGAGGATTGGATTGAACGGTTTCCAGGTACGTTGAAAAGCATAATACACAGATATAGCCCATGATGCTGTTAAAGATCAATTCTTACAATTCAGCCACACAGGACACAAGCTACATGAACAGATACTGATCATAGCAGAAATCAGGGAAGGAAGGGATGTGCTTACACGCATACACCATGCGCATATAAGGGTCCTCGGTTTTGTCTGCCATGTCGAGTAGATGCGAGTATTCCATCAACTGTCAGAAACAGAGCACACATATGATCAGCATCATCGGATTACAAAACTATCAGACAGGAACAAAACATCAAATGTTGTCATTAGCACAAACCTCTGCCATTTTCTGGAGCATTGTCATTGGTTCAAAAATAATCACAGGAAGGGTCACCATTGATGTAACATCAGACCCTATGTACTTCTGCATCATCTTCCAATAACCATCCCGATCCTGAGAATTTGTGTAAAACATATGTTTCTCAGTTGATTAGATCAACAGTTAATGACAACAACGGCAAGGCAGAAGTATACCTCTTGCTTCCATCTTCCTCTGTTTGCTTCCTCTGCTGCATCTTCTGTACTTCCTTCAGGATTAATAACTTCCAGTCCCTCGTAGCCAACCAAACTGAGAAAGCAAATAAAAACACAACGAATGGTTAAGCTTATTTCACAAGAGCTAAACTTTAAGCAAACCCATTTCACAAGTGGATCGAAACTGTCCATATGCAGGTCTCATCTAAAACTCAATTCCAAAGGAGCAGGATTTGCAGAAATAAAAATCTACGTTAGAAGAAGATCTGAACATAGGGGATCTCAAAAAGCAAAACCAATAGTTTCCAGGATTCAAATTGAATTGACATAGCATACAAATCTAGCTGAGTGGCAGATCCGGGTTTAACAAAGGGGATCTCAAAAACCTCACCCGTTAACTGATTTGGTCATGGCCGACCCCAAATTGGAGATCGAGGAAGCAAGAGAAGCGAAGAAACCCCTTCCGCCGCCGGCATTTTTAGGATCGTTAGGAGCCATCTCTCCGCCGCGGATCCGCCCACTACCACCACACTACGAGCTCCGGCAGAGAACAAATCGAGAAAGATACAGAGAGAGAGAGAGACGTTCGTGGAAATCTAATGGGGTTCGTTTATGAAGGAAGAAGAAAAAGGCAAAGAGATTCCTCAATGATGGAAGAGACCAGCGATGGAGACGATGCAGAGGATTTAGGATCGTGTGCTGGTCTTCGTTGGCACTTCTTCAATTTTAATTTTTAACATAACCAAACCAGTTCCATTTCAAATGTAATCCGAATCGGATTGATTCAAAAGATAAACCGAACCAATTCGGTTGAAGTCGTTTTCTTGGTTATTGCCTTGTCAATATCGGTTTAGCATAATCGAAGCATATCTTGTGGAAATGGTCAAGTTTTTCCTCCAAACCGGAAGGAAGTTTAAGAGGTATTTTTTTTTAATTTTTAAAAAAAATTATTAGGAAGTTTTGGGCAAAGATCGGTACATCCAGGGGCAGAGGCATATGAAGGCACATCGGTACATAACTTCTCTATAAATTTAAATTATTTAGTATAAATTTTTGAAATTTTATTTTATTGACTCCATTGAAATATTTTTACTTACCCCCATAAATCTAAACCAAACACAAATTCATGTTACACCAATAAAAAATATTTATTTAAAACCTTTAAATATAACACAAATCCAAATTAGCAATCTAGACCACAAAAATAGGCTTATAACTAAAAAAAAAAAACAGTATATCCATTATATAATAACTATAACCGATAATAGTTTATTGAGTACGTTTTCTTTAGAATTTGACTCTCTCCCTTTGTAAATTTTTTTATATATTATTTTTATGTTTTTTTCAAATATACTTACATAACTAGTACAAGTCTATTTTTTGTTTGTTACAAATTAATTTTTATTTAACATGCAGAATGGATAAGAAAATAGCATATAGAGAAATCGCTACACAATATATACTTACAATTTTAAATTAGATGAAGAATTATAATTATAATATTTTAAGTACAAACTACTTTTAAAACATGGCAAACAAATACAAAAGAAAAATCTTTAATAATTTTTAAAGTTTATGATATAAAAAAAATGTTCAAAAACTATATATGATATACTTTGTAGTATTGTTTTCGCATTTTTAGTGTTTTATATATTGACCCCGATAGAAAAAATTTCTAACTCCGCCACTGCGTACATCCCCTAGTCTGAGACCATAACATTTTAAATAATATTGTCCCAAGTATCATTCGATCATGTGACATCTAAGATATATCTTTGCTACTTTTTCAGTTGAACTAACAACACATGATAGTTTAAAAGGAATTTATCATTGATGGCGCACTAAATCCAAATGCATGCTCCTTCAAATTGAACTCGCTCGACGTTCTCGGTATTCCAATGGCTGGTTGAGTCAAATTCGTTAAAAAGTTCAGTTGGTCTTAAGTCTTGTATATACATGTTTAAGCATATAATTATATTTAAGTTACGTACCATGTATTAATTTACAGATTATCATGGAGATTATGGAATCTTAGCGGTCCAAACGACTTTACCAACTTATACTAAATTTTTACTTGTACTAAAATTTTATGCTCTTTTCGGTCATTATCATAAACCGAGCATAACTTTAGTTACAATATACGTATTTGTTAGAAACTTAGAATGCGATTCAAATACGCTTTCGGAATAAGGAAAAAGAACTTCTTGAACAAGGAATGTATATCGATCTTTGTTTATACTAGGTCGATACGCTGCGAGTTTTCTTGTTTCACCGTATTTGTGTTTGTTTTATTAACTTAATGACATGTTTTACCAATATTTTCCGTTAAAGATACATAAAGATATATATTCCATTTTAGATGATAAAAACATGATTTTTTTTTTTTTACTTATCCAACACTTGATAAAGACACTTTCTTTATATATCTTTTTGAAATATCTCCTCGACATCAAATAATACTCTCATCTGAAACTATCAATGGCATATGTACAAAATTTGCAATGCTGTCACAAAATCAAATTGCAGTTTATCTGAAATAAAATCTGACATTTTTAATACATTTTTTCTTTCTAATTTGTGCTTCTTTCTAGCTCTCATGTCTAGTCCAATTTGCATATATATAGACCCTTAACCCCATTCACTTATAAAATATAAGATAACTATGACTTAACCCGCGTTATAATTAGCGCATGATAATTTTTTTTAATAAATTGTTTTGAAATTTGTCTAACTCATGATTATAGATAAAGTTGTCAAACGGAATAATTTGTCTATTTAACATGTTTTTCAGTGGACTAAAATATTACTCGTGCTAACCCGTAAAACATATAATCTTGAAAACATAACTCTATTACGCACTGTTTAATGATTATAGTTTCGTGGTTAATTCACGAACTCCTAAAAAAATCAATTTTTTCGTGTATAACTTTTTATAAAATTAGTAAAATATTTTTCAACTTTTATTTTGATATAAATTCAATAATAAACTATATTGAAAAAATATATCAAGATTTCGAATACATTTTTTTCTTTGAATATACATAGATTGATTATTATTTAAAATATATAGTAGATAATATCTTTAATACAAAATAAATATTTTCCATATTCTTATCACTAATTGTAAAAGATAATTATATATCTTTTTCTATTTCAATTATTCATTGTTATTTGTGATGACATTTCATGTAATAACCAACAAAACAAAGTTAATTTTTAAAAAATGTCTTCTTAAATAATATTATAGAGATGTCACCGTTGAACGTTTTGTAGTTTTTCTTTCAAGGTTAGCAATTTAAATATGTCACTTCATGTTATTAACGTCATAAAATTTCAATATTTTTTTATAGAGAATGAGCTTCATTAAATCTGATATGTTATTTATTTATGTTTTTGAATTTGTTACATTTATTTTCTCTTACTTACTCCCCATTCTCCAAAATTTCATTATCGCTATGCCAATGAAGATAGCTTTATTGTTATCCTCACTACTCCTTCGAACGACGCATCTCTTTCTCAGTCTCCATATCTCCCTATGCTCATCAATATAATTTAACTAGAGGGTTAGCCGCGCTTCGCGCGGTATTTTATATCATTATTTTTATGTAGTTATAAAATAGATGAGACGTGCATAAAAAAAATATTCAACATTTTTAGAGTTATCGGCGTCAAGTCATATCCACCGAAACATCTTACACTTTGACATCTAATGTTCATAACTAAGTACAATAAAAACCAATCACCAAATTCGGTCTACATATCTATATCCGTCAAATTCTTTGAAAATCCCTATATTTCATACAATTGGAAATTAGAATGAAGTTCTAAGGGTTCAAAACCCACGTTAGAGAATGTTTTATATAGTTCACTACTCTCAAACATGGATCAAATGTCTATTCATTTGACATTAATCTCAATCCGGAAACATCTGACGTGTTTCCGCGATTCACTCATAATATATATATATATATATATCTCTCTCTCTCTCTCTCTCTCTCTCACCAACACTGCAAATTGAACCATATACCACATTTTGATCTAATTTAAATATAATATTCACTATCTTTCTCACGTTTTACCTTTTTTGAATTTTGATATCTCTTTTCTGACTTGATCATTAGAGAATTTTCGTAAGGACCTCAACCATTTATCCTGTCAATGGTTGGCTTGAAAATATTATCATTTTGGGATACCACAGTTCGACTATCATGACATGCATTATTGCATACCCATCAAAGACTCTGAGTTGTCATGAGTTTCTGTAAACTCATGCGAGTATTCTTTTATTGAATGAATCTTTGTTTCTATTCTCGAACACTAATTACTAACCATAAAAATGATTTGTTTTATTTTTCTCCTATAACTCACTTAAAATCAACTAACAGATCCCGAAAATTTGTCATAAAAAAGGATTAATTAGTGATTATATATATATAGATTATAAATGTGTTAAGAAATTGATTTAAAACTCTTATACATTTCATTTGGAATTAATCCTTAATGATTGTTTGACGTCACAACATTTGTTTGATTTTATTTAGAAAAAATCTAATCCATAATTTATAAGCACTAAATTCTATAGTTTTTCTAAACTATATAAATAAACTGATAAACTAAATTATTAAATTGAAATTTTTTAGATTAATTCTATATAATATATCTTTTATTAAGTAAATGTCTTTTCAAATTCTAGGGAAAACAATTATATTAATGGATGGTAATTATTATGAGAATTGAAGTATATTTACATCACATGATATATATATTTTGCATTTACAAAACTTTTATTTTCTTCTCCTCTTGTAGTTACATTTTTATTTTTGTTAAAAATAATATCACAAAACACAACGATCTTAAATTTTCAAACTTAATTTATATTTTCGTGTAAATACTTTTAATCTGTTTCTTAATTTTTTTTGTTCTTATTCTCTTTTTCATAGTTATGTATAATTGCAACTATTGTTTTAAGTATACCTTAACTTTATTTATTTGTCTTTTTATTAGATGTAAAACTTGCCAACTTATATTTTGCTTCATGAATTTAGTTACAGATTCACTTATTTATTTAATTGTTAGGACTTATTTGATATTTTAGTTTTTTTTAATAATATCTGCGATACAACTTAACCTAATTAAATATTTATAAAAGTTGAAATATATTAGGATAATCCAGTTTATTAAACATGTTATTATTTCAATGAACTATATTCATATAATTTTATAATTTTTTGGTTTAATTTAGAATATGAAAAATGTCTTTTCAAATTCTTTTCATAATGTTAAAACCAAATTTATAATTAGTATGTGTATGAAATATTTATCAAAAATTGTGTATTAAATTCGCAATTAAAAAGATTAAATAAAAAATATGATGTGGTAATGATGTAGAAAATAAAAAACTAATTTTTTTTTTCAATTTTGAGCAAGAGGTGTAGCTTGATGGAATTTTTATTGTGTTCTTTATTTTTTTATTAGTTTTTTGATCATGCTAAATTGTGTGGTGACTGCTGAGGTGGCAGATGATGTGTCTTCACCAAAAGAGAGAAAAGCTTTCTTTATATATATAGATGTCTTTTGATCATGGTATCATTTTCATCCAAACCGCTACGTAATTTGTTTGTCTTAGTCTGGCATTGAGTAAAAACTGAGTTTTTTTGTTAGATACTTAGAATGCGATTCAAATACGTAATTTTTTTTGTCCTAGTTTGGCATTGAGTAGAAACTAATAAATAAAAAAGTAAAGTACGAAAAAATAGAAACTGCAAAATTGTAAATTTGTAAACCATTAATTCTATACAAGATTCATAATATATAAAATTTAAAAATAACATTTTGTTGTCTTGTGTTTGATAATTCTTTTATAAAATAAATATAGTGGTATAAAATTTAAACATGAATTTTTCTAGCATGTTAGAAGTATTAAGTTTCAGAAGCATGTTTTTTTTAAAAAAAATATTGATTTTATCAATTAGATCCAGTTTTAAGTTCTATAAGATTTGAAGTTTGTATTTCGAGCCATTTCATTCATTTAGAAGGATTTTATGAATAATATGGATGAATTTTGATTTTGATTTTTTTTTGTGCGAATTACAAAACGTAATTTCAGAATAACTAACTGAGCATTTTAATTTAAAATATAACTATACATGTCATAATTATGCGGGTTACTCAATTTAGAATCTAAATATTTTTTTTATTTTACCTGCGTATGACGCCTAATCTAATATAGTATGTTTATATGGTAATGTTCAATCACCTCGAATGTAACAATCAAATGAGTTATCCGTTAAATATTACAAGAAAATATGATGATTAGTATCAATTGGTTACCTAAGAGCCTAATTGTTAGGTGAGTTGTGAAGATGCCACGACTAGGCGAATGCTGATCAAAAAGAAAAAAAATTCCCGTAAATTCTGATTTCAATTGTAGTAAATTCCGTAGTAGCGAAAGGTGGATGTAATTCTCATACTACGAATGAAGGCACTATAAACTGTGTGTCGTTTACATTTTTTTTTCTTTTAGGTCGGATTATAGATCCAAGTCCTAACATTAATAACATCAAGTGACAACGAGTCCCAGTGCACAATTGAAATGATCTCAACCATTGATGACTAGATCAAATTTTTTGAATTAAGTTAAAAGTTATTCATTTTCCATTAACAATCACTAAGCAAACACCAAGCTATATTTATCTCTCTCATATATATATGTATGTTTGTGTGGACGTGTATGCCATTCACAAAAGTTGGTGAAATTAACCGAAGCAAGTAAACATATATAAACACAACAATGATAATGATAAACATGCATACCTTCAATACAATTTGAGCCACGAATCCATTTGTAATAGACGGGTTCGAGATACATATAATGCAATCAATATATGATGATCGTTGAGAGATTATGTTGTCTTCTTCTCCACGGCGCTTTGGCCTAACCGGAGCTCAAGATCTAATCCTTCAATCTCACGATGATGACTCGAACTCGAACCATCTATGCTAACCTTTCCCTGATCATTAGTATCAAGCTTGCTTTCTTGAACAGAAAACCCTAATATCTGACCAGGACTTATATCTTTGTCCATATCTTGATCATGATCATCATCACATGCCAAAGCTTCTTCTTGTTGTTCATTAAGGTCTAGAGAGACAACTTCTGATGAATCACTCTCGGCGACAATATGATCATCCTGATTATCTTCCATAAGCTTTTGTCTGAGTTTAGCTCTGTCTCTTCTGTGGATGTTCATATGCCCTCCTAGTGCTTGAGCATTCGAGAAGCCCCTTATGCAGAAACTGCATATGTAAGTTCTTGACACGGAAGAATCAACGCTTTGATGACTGTTTTTCGATATGCGATCGGAATTCTCATCATCCGGGGTTTTAGGGTTTTTGATGTTATCCATAGAATATTTAGATTTATTCCGTAGAATAAAGAGAACGATGATCAAAGATTGTGAAAATTGAGCATTAAGAGAAGGAAGAATAGAAGAGGAGAGTGCTTCCCCAAATGAAATGGTCAACTCGAGCTTCTTTATTTTTTTTATTTGGGATTAATTAATCAAAACCTACCGTTCCAAGGCGACAAAACAAGAAAAGTGAAAACAACTGGTTCTATGTCATTACATGAATAATTTATTCTTTGATCATTAAAATATTATTATTTGCACACATCCAATAATGGGATTAAAAAAAAAAACTTCTGGGAAAACATTATCGCAACTAACACTCTGAAAATAAAATGTTCAAACCTAACAAATCAACATTTTTTTATTGACAAGTACGTGTGATGGTTATAAATAGTTTTTCTTTTCTAAAATAATGGGATATTCGTTTATATATAACATATATCATTCGCTTACATGAAACATTTTATCTTTTCCCTAAATAGTTCAGTTTTCTTATAGAGAATATTCGGATATGTATTGCATATGTAACATAAATAATTAAATAAACCAAGAAGTAGACCGATTATTTATATGAAAACTCAACCTAATTTCTAGAATTAGTCTTTATTTAGTTTTAACAATAAACATGTAGTTTTACAGCCAAAACGGCCGTACAGCATTACCCAATATGATTTCATGTAAATATATGGACTCGGGATATATATGACGGAAGTAGTTGTATATATATGGTCGCTAAAGTAAAATGTAAAATGCATAGTCAAAATATATTGAGAGCCGGTTCTCTACCCATTGGTATGATAACCAGATCAGCAGCCTTTTAACTTTAGCAAAACGACACAAACACTTTAATGCTTAAATGTATTTGATCATTTCAGTTTATCTAATTTAAAGAAAAGTACTTGATTTTTATTGTTCTTAATTTTTTATATTCTCGATTAGTTTTATATAACCAAAATAATTAAATAACAGATACGCAGTTGACAAAACAAATTGTCCAACCAAGCATTTTGGCGTTTTCTTTTTGTCCTTGCACAATTAGTAGTTTAAAACACAACACTAGCTAGCTTTGTTTTTGTTATTAGCATTATTTTAACATGTGCTTTTCCTGAAATTATCAACAATTCCAGTACATTGGACATCTATGAAGAGTGAATAAATATAAAAAAGAGAGAATTGAGAATTTAAAGCAAAAAATATGAACTATTATCTCCTTAGTACTTATTGAAAGATTATTGTCCCCTTAGTATTTATATTAAAGGTAATCCAATTTTACCCTTTAAAGTAATAATAATCAATATTTCTAAAAAAGGATTCGAAAAAGAAAAAAAAATTTTAAAAAAGGGGAAAAAAAAAGATTACACGACAAATGAAATATTTTTTGAATATTTTTTTTAGAAAAAAGCGTTTTCAAAACGATTTAAAAAAGGAAATTTAAAAAAAAAAAAAAGATTAGAAAAAGGAAAAAAAGGGGAAAAAAAGATTACACGACAAAGGAAATATTTTTTGAATATTGTTTTAGGAAAAAACGTTTTCAAAACGATTTAAAAAAGGAAAAAAAAATTTTTTTTAAAGATTTTCAGTTGTTCCTAGATTTTCTCTCAGATTTTGTTAACCGATTGGTAGAATATGTATTCTACATTCAGTAGAATCAAGACAAAATAGTAGAACTTATATTTTACAACAAAGTAGAATATAGAGAAAATTGTATAAACTTCTATTCTACAAAAAGTAGAATATAGAGAACATGATAGAATGCGAATTCTACAATTAGTAGAATACATACAACATTGTAGATAACGGATTCTATAGGGATAGTAGAATGCTATACAAATAGTAGAATACATATTCTATATATATTTGGTAGATTTTAAAGCAAATAATAGAAACCAAATTCTACAATTACTAGAACATCTTTATTCAATATTTTTTTAAAAAATTGTTTTTCCAATGATAAATTACACAATATATATTACGTACTTAATATGAATTTTCCGAATTTCTAAAGTAAATATAAATATTTATTTTGATTTTTTATATTTAATAAAAGATATTTTAGTCTAAAAGTGGCATATCTCAAATAAGTATTAAGGGGACAATAGTTCCCATTTTTTTTCTCTAAATTCCCAATTATCTCTATAAAAAATCATAAAAATATTCACATAATTTTTTTAACAAATTTCGTTTGTTAACAAAAGAAACAATTTGAGAAATAAATAAATTATACAAAAACTACATTGAATTTACGACAGAACTATCTAAATTTTGAGGTTATATATATATATATATATATACGTTCATTTAGTACTAACTTTTTCATCCTATATATCTTTGGTAAAATCAAATTTACAATAGAATATTATAGTTACACTTTTCATGAGAATATGCAGTATTGATCGTAAAATCTATGCTTTCTAGTACTGAGTCACCTTACTGAAAATGAATAAACCGAGTTAATTTAATCGAATATATAGTCGAACCAAAATGCCAAATCACATGTCCAGATACATATTTGTCAAAGGCAATGAACGACTCTTGGCCTTGAGCAATAGATATCATAAAACTATGTCGTGATTCTATATCTCACTAATTCATAGAGACATATATATAAGAGTCGTGTTATAGACTAACTAATCAGACAACTCTAAAGTTAAATGCAATCAATTAACCGTTGCCATTCGTGTAATGAGTCATTAGTTGAACTTTTGTTCATTAATTAGTATGACACAAGTCACCCTATTATTTCAGTTCTTCATTAAAAAAATTCCAAGTGGATTAAAGCCTCCCAATGCAGTTCAAACTGAGTAGTATTTTGTGAATTATTAAAAAGGTAAATTCAAATTCAATTTCTTTTTCTTAAACGGTATGTTTTTATAGGGAAAAAACTACTTAGTTATGGATTACCACTTTTGCTTAATTTTAACAATGTTGAGCTTTAAACTTGAGAAATGAAATTCCTCCTCTGTGATAACACTACGTACCAACAGAAACTTGAGTTTAATTTTGTTTCTAAGTTCAATATTTTGTTTTAACCAAGGTGGATTCGTCTAGTGGTGAATCTCAGGTTCCTCCAAATAAAGGTTGGACCCTCTACTTCAATTCCCGCGTTGGGGGAATTGCTCTCCAAAGGAAGGTTATTTACTCTCGCTTTGATCTCGGTCCGATGAGATATTAGGGAGACCCGAATTTCTTGGTTAACAATATACCCATTTTCATGAAAGACAAAAATCGCTTACCAAAAAAAAAAAATTATATCAAACTATATATATAAATATATTGTGTTTTTTCGTTAAGGCCTTCCAGCTTTGATCTGTATCCATTTTCATGAAAGAAAAATCGTGAACCAAAAAATAATAATATTATATCTGACTATCTTTCTTTTTTGACGTTTATATCTGACTATCTATGAATAAAGATAAGCAATTTCAAGAAATAGGATAGGGTTTGGCACATCTGTTTACATTTTTTTTAGTAGTAGCTAACGTTTTCTATACCAATTGTAGAATATATTAGTAGATATATGATAGTAATACTTAATTAAGGATATGAAAATATATTCTAACGTAAAAATATATATTTTGAAACACACACAACATATTTTATACGTATTACCAACTCAGGTTACTCAGCTCCCAAACATTCATATTCGAAAACATTAAAATTTAAAATATTAAGGTAATGACTCAGCTGCAAGTATTTTTCATTGTACTTTTTTTTTTCCAGCGTTGTATGGGTCTCATCTCTCACCCCCACGACGACTGCGAATTTTATCCGATCACAACATCACCAAATATACATCGTCATTTTCACCGCTCTAGCAAACACCGTCGTATTTCTTCACCCTTTCCTTTCGTTGATTTTCTCTGTCGTGATCTAGTTTCAATTCTCTCACTATCTTTGTAATTTTCTTTTCCATATTGATGGTGATAATAATCCCGAGCAATTTTCAAAATGGAAGCTGATATTACCGTAGTTTTTAGCACGTGAAAATCCATTAGTCAAACTTTTTTTTTATCTATTAGTCAAACTTTTTTAGTTCTATATACTCGTAAATTGTTAGACAAAAAGATTGGTAGTATAACATGTACGTAGTATATAATAATACATGCATATGCACCTACGTACACATTGTATATACATATACTTACGAATATGGATATATATACTATACATCTTCTGTATCACTGTATGTGGAGAATATTTGTATTAAATATCTAGTAATGACGTTGAACTTTAAAAAACAAAAAAAAACTAACCTCTTCAGTAATCGTGTCTCCGTATACGTATTGTAAGTAAGGAAGAGGTAATCCGCATCCCGAGGATTAAAAGTTATACTAACACACATACATATGCGTATGCATACTTTTGCGTAAATTAAGCCTTAAACCTCAGGATGCAGATTACCTGGTCCTCACCAATACTTGCCAGCTCTGTAGATTCATATCCTTAGCTTCTTTCATTTTCTTTTTATCCTGTAAGATCACGTTTTTGGAGTTTTAATGATTTGTTCTTGTTGTTTTTGTTTCAATTGGTGATAGGTATAACTAGGAAAATGTGCGAATTTATAAGCCTCGTGAGGCTAAATAGTAATGGGAAGATGCTTATTCCAAAGGTTTAATGCTATGATGAGAACATATGCTCTAATTGTTTTATCGTGCATGCGTCTTTCTTAGCTTTGTTTCATGAAAAACGTTAGAGCTGTAAACTGTGCGTAGGATCGATATTGTAGAACTTGTACTCTAAACTTTACAGCGTTCTTTAAGAGAATAATAGTTAATTGCTATGTGAGTTTTTTAGATCGAAACTCACATTTATTTTAAGGCATGCATTTTATAACGTGAATTATGTTTAAGTTTGGATACCGAACGTAATCTTCCTTTCAACCAACCAATACGAAACTAATAATAGGTTACATTCATTTAATTGCATACGTGGATATAATTTGCATTAATAATTCATAAGATACATAGTCAAATCTATTTGTTGTCATTTGCTTTTGAGTTCAAAACCAAATGATTAAAGGAATAAGTTCCATCCATCTACCTAATGAATTTACTGTTTTCTATGTCGAGTTGTCGACCAATCTAACGAAACTACAAATTACAACCACTTCATTCGCATAGAGTGTTTAATTTATGCGTAAGCACTAGGCATATATATAAAGCCTGAAAAGTAAAAGGAGGGAGTGTGAGACATCAAATCATTAGAGAAAGATTCTTTGTTCTCTATGAGCCAATGATGGGAACTTAGGATTATGCTTTTTAATAGACAAATTATATCCGACTCTTTTGAGTGCCTTTTCTCTTGCTTATTCTTATTGTGTTTTTGTATACCGAAGAGATCTTCCCCCGGATCATTATTTGAATCAATTCTCTTCAAAATTGTTAATTTATTTAGTTCTTATTTTTTGTTTTTTGATTGTTATATATCACTAATCAAAGGAGTGTTCTTTAATTTACATAGATGTATTACTCTTATATATAGCAGAAGATGCAAAAGTTAAAACTTCATGCTCATCAGGTCCTCATATATACGAATCAACCTATCCAAATAATTGAAGACTGCAACGTGCAGTCGGTTGTTCCGTTCCCGCGAGAGACAGTAAACAATGGCATGGACAATTGTTTTTCGAATGGTTGAGGGAGCCGTACGTTGGCGTTGAGCACTCAAGGCTCCATGCGATCATCTGAGGCCAGCGAAAGACTGAATTCCAGCATGAGATGTTAATATCTGCTCCAAAAAAATTGGATACTGTATTGTTAGTCAATGCATGAGATGCATCATAGATTCATAATATATATCAACAACAACAAAAATAGTTTTTTTAGGGTGGAAATTCCAGACGAATTTCTAAGCAATAGAAAAACTCCCAACGGCTTTTACATTCAGCTTTTCCTATGATATATTTGATTAAGTTATGTTTTTACAATTTTTATGATTCCAAGTATCAATAAATCATGTCCTATCAGCAGTGGGAAAAGTACTAATTTACCTTGTTCTGGTATTTCCCCCAAAGAAACTAAGCCCCAAAACTCCTCCAGGTACTAAAACAAAGTATTAACAAATCAGTCTTTTAGATAGTAGGGTTCAAGTTTGTTCCTCTTGTGGTCATTGGGCTTATTTCAATTTCAGTTATATTATATATAGAGTGGGCTTTGTAACAAAACAGTTGGGCTACTCTTGCCCCTTTTAATTTAATGGAAATCTTTATAATAAAACGAACAAAATAACTCCTTTAATAAAAACACATCATAGTTGTAACAAAATAACAAAGCTAGTTCCGACTTCCGACCACCTTCGTCTTTGCCTGGAGACAAAGAAGCTTCACTTGCTCCTTTAATAAAAACACATCTTAGACAAACTTAACATATAAACACATCATAGATCTCGCTGTCTTTAATTTACTTATATAAGAAATTTTACTAGGTTTAATTTAATTAGTAACTAGGGATCTAATATAGGTTCCTACAAATTGAAATCAATTTTAACTCAGCTCCACTCGAATCCCTAAGTTTGGCTGTTTCAAATCTCAAGTTGTAACAGCAAAAAATGTCCCTGTAAGGGGAAGAAGATGAATAAAGTATCGTTCAGGAAAAATAAAAAAATCTAAAATTAAGATGGTCAATTTAGTCCAAAATTTTTCGGCGAAAAAATCTAAAATAAAGATTGCATAAAACTTCCGTTCTTTAACTTTAACTTTCCCATTTTTATTTGGAAAAGGTATATATCTTAAACATAGTCTTTTGAAAAAAAAAACATATTATATTAGATTAAGTTCTATGAGTTGGTTTTGAATGTAATGGCGTACAATCTTGAAATTTGATTGGTTATAAAAAGCCACGTGGAGAAATATATATTTTTTTCTCTTGAAATATTATTTTTTTAGGCTCAACTACATAGAATTAAATCTAGTTTTTGTTTATATAGTCTATTGTGTAAATTGTTAATTTTCAAAGGGTTTGTACCTTACAGTTCTAAATTTTTAATTTATTTTCAAAACTTTAAAATTTTATATATGAATCGATTCAAAAAAATCATAAATACTAATTTGATCATTAAAAAAAGGAATTAATAAGATGAGATTCTAAAATTGCTTTAGCAAATTTTATGAATTCGTTTGATGATTGAGTGTGTGTCTATTGAGACATATATACGTACCAATACAATGTAGACTTTTTTGAATGAATTGTTAATTTTTACTATAATATTTTAATTTTGAATTCACGTGTACACCCGTATGATTCCTCCGCCCAACCCGACAGCTCCATTGAAGAACACACAAATAAATAATTTATTTCTTAAAAAAAGTTACACTAAATCATTTTCCTGACGAAATTCTAAGTGTAATCTACCCGATTTTTCAGGAAACCAAACACTCGGAAATTTCCATATGACACCACACGATCTCTCTAATATATATATAAAACAATTTTGCTTAAAAAACTAAGAAAATTTTAAATAGAAAGTATCTACCTATAAATAACTCCATTAGCACAATCATCTCCAAGTAAGTAAGCCAAGGAAGAAAAGAAAACAGAGATATTAATCAACCAAACCCTAAAATGGCTGCAAAAATTATAGTCCTATGCTGCTTACTAACGTACGCCTTGGTTATGGCCGCAGCATCATCGGAAGCTGAGCCTCCCGCAGCAAGGAAATTTGGTGGGCATGACTGGCCAAGAGCGGATCAGGCAGAAGCACCGGAGGTTTCACATTTGGAAGAGACAGTACGGCGAGGCCACCACCATTCAACGGTGGACAGATCGGTCGCCGGCGGTGGAGTAATTCTCGGCGGTTTAGCGACTACGTTTCTTGTGGTGGTGTTTTGTTATATAAGGGCCACGAGGAAACACAAACCCAATAATTATTATGAGAAGGAGACTGAGACTCCTAAGGTTTTACTTTAATGTTTTTATTTTTTGCGTCTATAGTTTTTTTTTTATATGTTTGTAAATTTTTCATTTATAATTTTGTTTTGTATTATAAAGTTGATTTCTTTTTTTTGTCTTCTTCGCAGTTAGTAATATAATTAACCTGAGTTTCAATCTTCTCGTATTTGTCTCTTTTTTTTTCAATTTAAATTCAAGTTGTATTTTTGCGAATGCTAACTAAATAAAATAAATCATCTGATATATATGCTCAATTACGTACGTACTTGTTTCTTTTTCTATTTACTTGGAGCATTTGAATTTTTAAAAACATTATGCTTCCCCCAATGCATATAATTATGTACAAACCTTAACAAAGATATATATAGAGAGTTCAATATCAACAGTGTTGATTAAAGACTGAAGCAAACTAAATTTGAAATCTTCTAGAAATTTGAATTTTTTTTTTACTAATGTAACTAACTTTTCTAATACAAACAATTAAATTGTGTACAAAATAATGAACAAAGCTTATATAACTTGGAGAGAAAAATATTATCTAACCAATACAGTGGGCCAGTGGCCAACTTCGGCAAAATTAGCTTACGTAGGTGAGTTCAAAATCGGTTATCAAATTTAGTTTTAGGCTTTGGGCCTTTCTCAGGGATTTAGTAAAAGATGATACCTTTAGTGGTATATTAGGATTCTTCAAATCGGTTATCAAATTTAGTTTTAGGCTTTGGGCCTTGCTCAATTAAGTAAAAAAAAGAAATCATCTGATATATATGCTCAATCATCTGATATTTATCGCTATTGGGCCTAGAGATGATGGCCTCTTAAAAAAAAAATCCAGATAGAAAGAAAATTCTATCTCTGTGGTCATTGCTTACGTAATCACTAAGAACTAATCAAAAATGTAAAGAATTTTAAACAAAGCTTAACATGAAAGTAATGAATCCGTCAAAAGCTGACTGTATCACCGATCTAAAAAGGTAACACAAAATAATGTCAATAAAATTATTGTTTTTTCCTTTAATATTAATGATTGTAAAAGATTTTCTTTTTCAATTACGTATTTTTAATGTAATAAGGAGCAAAATCTACACTTTTTTTTGTTTTGAACATTACAATATCTACAATTTTGAAATGTAACTTTGTACGAATATATCTGTTCATAGTTTCATATTGACCCAAAAAAGATACTATGTGATATGTTTACTATCACCTTAAATTTGTGTGACATTATAAACAATTATATACTATAATAATCAAATCATAACACATACATGCGCAAACACTATCCTCCATGAAAGTCATAAAGTTTGACCAAATAATTCTTAATACATGCACTTAACCAAACCCACAGTGACTATAAATAGCTGCTCGCCACCATTTATCAAGAGAACACCACACACAAAGAAGAAAACCAAACCAAGTTTTTTTTCTTTCTAAACCGGACAGATGAACCAAGAAGAGCACGTAAGGCTTTTGGGGTTATGGGGAAGTCCTTTTAGCAAAAGAGTAGAGATGGTCCTTAAACTTAAGGGCATACCTTATGAATACATTGAAGAAGATGTTTATGGTAACAAGAGCCCTATGCTTCTCAAGTACAACCCTATCCACAAGAAAGTCCCTGTCCTCATCCACGGTGGAAAATCCATCGCTGAATCTCTGGTGATTGTGGAATACATCGAAGATACGTGGAAGACAGGCTATCCGATTTTGCCTCAAGATCCTTATGAACGTTCCATGGCCCGCTTTTGGGCTAAGTATGTGGATGAGAAGGTACATATATATGCTGGTCTTAATACAAAAAAACTATTGGATATCTCAGATTTATATTGGGTTTAATTAAAGAGGTATATATATATTCTGTTTACAGAAGACTTTTGACCTTATGGTCTAATTACAAGTCATCATTGATGGGTATAACTTGTATTGTTCTGCGGGTTTTAGGTGATGTTAGCATTGTGGAAGGTTTTTTGGGGACCAGAGAGCGAAAGAGAAAAAATGGTGGAAGAAGCTTATGAGGGTTTGGAATTCCTTGAAAAAGAGCTTGGAGATAAACGATTTTTCGGAGGAGAGACAATTGGATTTGTCGATATAGCGGCTGATTTCATAGGATATTGGTTAGGGATCGTTCAAGAAGCTTCAGGTGTGACGATCATGACCGCAGAGAAGTTTCTAAAACTTCAACGTTGGTCGGATGATTTCATTGGGAATAATGTTATTAAGGAAGTCTTGCCGCCTAAGCAGAAGTTCTTGGCTCTTATGAAAGCCCAGTTTGGAAATGCTACATCTAACTAAACGTAATAAGAGTCTTATTATAAGACCCTCTTAATTTATTGTTTAGTCGGTATTTATTTTAAATAAAAGAAAATGTGTTTTCGTGGAAACCTTACCACAAAAAAAAAAAAGGACTGATGCTTGCTTACGAAAAATGAATATGTTATATCACATAATCCTTGGAACGAGACTAATATTACATATTGTGGTTCAGGGTCTGGAGGAATTACGGGTTTCGGCCAACAATCTTCCGATAATAATATAAAAAATGTTATATTTGGAATAAGTATTATCTACACGCGCTATGCATGTCGTCTTTGCTTTTCTTTTCGTGTCTTCTTTGTTAAACGTTTTCTATAATGGAGTTGGAGAGTGGTTCCACAAAAAATTAGAGGAAAAATGTTTAATAGAGGAAATTTTAGTGAAATAAGAAGAGTGTGTTCATCTCATCATCTGGTTGGTTGAAAAAGTCGGAACCAGAAGCACATAATTTTAATTAGTTATTACAAAATTACCACTTTGGAGAGATTTTATAAAGAATATAATTTTTAATTTCAGCTGAGTTAATTAAAATTTTGTGCATTGTTCCTAATTTTTCCTAATACGATGTGATGTTTAATAAGTATTGAAAGTAGTACAATATAAGAAAGGTTGACTACACGAAAATTTCTTAAAATAAGGTACAATGGCTAAAAATTAGGATTGTCTTTCTCTCAACGAGTGTTCGCCCTAGCGCCGTCAACCCCTCATCGCTCCGATCTCTCTCTCCGGTGGTCGGTTTTCTCACCGCTACCGTGAGAGGGACCCCCTTCGTCTCTGCTTTTCTATTGTCTGTTTTTTTGTTGTAGCGTGTTTCGTGTTTCGCTCGTCCTTGTTGGTATCGTCGGAGTCGTTTCGTTGAGTGGGTTTCGCCGGCGTTGTCGCTTGTTGGTTCAACACGGTCTCTTCCGCCTCTTCCATCGTCTGTTGCTGGAGGACGGTGACTCCTTGGATTTGGAGTGGAGAACCTGTCAAGCTGCCGTGAGTGGTCTCGCCGACGATTTCCCAGGTCTCGCCATCGGTATACTGACAAGCTCCTGCTCGGTCAACGAGCTCTTGGGTCCGAAAGGGCTGATAGTATTGTCTCCGATTCTGTTCAGCTCGAGGATGGCTGCTTCAGGGTTTCTGATTTTGCTGCTTCCCCACCTCCCATCCATGGAGATCGAGACCTTCCCAATGAACGTCTTTTTGCCGGTTCCGGCATTTTTTCTAGAGGCTTCCTCTTACCGCCGCGCGGTCTCCTTTGAGGCACCGTCGCAACCAGAGCCTCCTGATTTGATGCCTTCTACTATGTCTCCTTTGCTTCCGCCGGATCCATCCGCCTCATCCCGTCTACCGACCTTTGCCTTCACCGCCGATTCCATGTGTATTAGCCCCGACTTCTATTCATTGTGGGCCTGGCCCAGTATTACCTTCACGGTTTTTAGTCGTTTTGCTGCCTCGGCTCTTCCTCAGTGTATAACCGGTGACCCTACTCCTCTTCGGTTCAGCTATCGTCAACAGCTGCCTTCCCCTCCCATTTTTGCAACTCCACCAATCACTCGATTAAGCTATCGTAAAAAGCTACCGCCTCCACACATATTCGTTGTTCCTTTATCCGTCTACCATCTTACTCGTTGCTCAACCGGCGAAAATCTATCTTGGACCGAGCGTACTCGACTATGTGGGCTTCTCAGCTCACAATCATCGTCCATAACTGGCCCATCTCCCAGGTCAAAATCTGTTTCTGGCTTCTTTGGTCTTTTGGCAGGGATAGTCACATCTAAACTTTTGTTGGGAATGGCGTTTCCAGCAACTTCCCTCTCTTTGAGAGGTGTTTTCCTCCCGTGCTTATTGTCGGGAAATTTCAGGAAAGCCTTTACCGATTTGTCTTCTTGCGTAGCGGTCTGTACGGGACCAGAAGAGGCAAACATGTTCGTTCCGACGAATTATGGAGGTAGAGTTTCAAACTCAAAGCCACATTATTATGTGACTAAGTCCAAACAATCCGGTTTTACCGGAAAGATCCTATCGACGCATTCAAACTTAGGTTCGAATTCGCTGTCTTTGGATCACATTCTATCTACTTCAAGTTTTAATGCTTTTAATTTGTATTGTATTTGTGAAAGAGGATGGATAATTCCCTCTAGTTGTACTTTGAAGTTTTAATGAATGAAAAGAATGGTTGCACAAAAAAAAAAAAAAAAAAAAAAAAGAAAGGTTGACTTTATGTAGACGACGACGGTACATTAACATTTAAGTATTGTACTATCATTTAAGTGGGAAAATAAGTTGGCACTACTTTTCAGGTTCAATAAATTAAATTAGATGCCCCAACAAACACTCGACAAAATATTGTAGTGGCTAAACCGTAAAATTAGTGCTCCGTTCAGATTTTCTTTGTACGACTTATACTGACACTTTTTTTGTTAACCAATTTATACTCACAATTAACCTAAACTAATTTACATCTTAAGACTTAACCAATGTCGCCACGCGGCTGCATTGGTCTTAAAATCTCTAGGAGACTAGGACCGAAGAAACAAAATCCGCATATATATATATATTATGGTTCATTAAATTAAATTAGATGCCCCACAACAGTACTTGACAAACTCGGATTTGTAAATGGTACCATTCCTAAACCTTTGGATGATGATTTGAACGCCGGATTTTGGTCGCGTTGTAACGACATGATCTCTATCTGGTTATTGAATTCTAATGCAAAGAATATTAGTGCTAGTTTGCTCTATATGCATACTGCTGAAATCATGGCCGGCTCAAATAGGGGGCGAGGAGGGCGACCGCTCCAGAGCCCCACATGTTTTTTTTGTTTTAATACTAAAAATAGGTCTTGAATTTGTAAAAAAAAAAAAAAATATTTTATTACTAAAAAATGCCCAATTTTTTTTTTTTTTTACTTTTATACACAAAAAAAAAAATTTACCCAAGGACCCCCACTAGGATTGAGCCGGCCCTGGTTAAAATGGTTTGGAATAGTCTGATGGCTAGGTTTAAGCAAGATGACTTAGCTTGTATCTTTGAGATAGAACAAAAATTATGTCTAATGAATCAAGGTGCTCGAGATGTTAAGTGTAAATGTATGAATGTTAATATCATTAGAATAATGAAGAGTAAATGTATTACAAGAGAGCAATGGCGGAACTAGAATTTTTATTTCTTGGAGGCAAAAAACAAATTTTAATGAAAAAATTAAACACACTAAGAATTCAATATATATCATTTGTGTGTTTCATAAAAACATAACTAATATTAGGTGGCTATACTTCTTACTTTAATTTAGCCATATTGATAAAATTTAAATGAAGTCTAACTCTCTAGTATTTGGCCTCTTTTATTATATGTATTTAATTTTTTTTGTCTTATGTATCTAAATTAGTTTTTTTTTTCTCTAATAACTTTTTCTTGATAAAAGTGTTTTCTCTAATAAGTGATGGGTTAGGAAATGATATATAAAATATAGGTCGTACCACTTGAGAGAACTAGAGAAAAACGATGGATTTCTAAAATTTGTGATTTTATTTTTCAATGGTCAAAACAGAGCAATTACAATATGATAGAACAAAACAGAGAATTGTGTTCATCCTTATCCACATTAGACAGCTGTAAAGGTAATTAGTCTATGTTCAATGAATTAAGGGATTCAAATCTGTTTTTGTCCATGAACGTCTCCTTCTTCTTTCTAACGTCTTTCTCTGGTACGGATGTTGTGCATACAGAGAAGCTTGTCTTATTCAACTGCTGTTTAATGGGCATTTCAGTTGGACCTTCGGATTCAGATGTTTGGGCCGACTTCTTCATGTCTTGACTTAGGCCCAATGACTTACATCCTCCCTTACTTACAACCACTGAGATTAGTTTCTTCTATACTCCTTGCTTCTCTAATTCTAATGGACATATTTTGTATAGATTAACATTTATTTATTTTTTTCTTACAATTTTATCACTTAATTTTTTTTTTCTTTTTTTGGTTTGTTTTTTAACATGTAAATGATGAAACCCTTTCCTCTGTCTATTTATATACCGTTCACAAACGTACATAACGTACGGTACATGGGCTAAATTATTATTAATAATAACAAAAGTATTAATAAACTATAAACAGTAAATCAAGTGTTAAAATTATATATAAAATTTAGAAAATACTAAAACTTGCAAAATACTCATTCTAATATTGACAAATGCTATGTTTTTCATCTTGAAAATCCGTTTTATGTTTTCGAACGTCAATTTTTTTGTTTTTTGTTTGGATAACATTACTCAGAAAAGAATAGGGTTTAGGTACGAGACTACGAGTCATCAGTCATCACCTTAGAAATTTGGGTTAACGATCTATATCCCCCTCGGATGTTTCATATAATAACAGATCCCCCTGAAATCGGAGCCTAGTTTTATTTCCACACCGAATCAAAGTTTAAAATCTATTTCCCCACCAAAACAAAGATCGAAATCTATTTCCCCACGAAATCAAAATTAGAAATCTATTTGCCCTCAGATATCGGTTAATGTTATAAACCGAATAAACCAAATCCTTGAACTATGAAAGAGACTATTGCACACAAACCCTCGCTTCCCTGATAATACAGTTGCCATTTTGACAAGAAATGACTTCTCAATTTCAGATTCCGCCTGCAACCAGAGCAGTTGTGTCGAAATTTATGAGGCAGTCTTCACCTTGCAATCTCATGGAGGAGATTACACAACAACCCATTCTCCTTCCATCGTTTCCTCGCAATCGAAATCGAGCATTGAAGAATCCGAGTGCAAGCCCAAGTCGAAATTCACAGCCCCAAATTCGTCTTTCAATTTATCGTAAATTGAGGAATGCAGACCATTCACAAAGAAGAGAATCAGCGAAGACCATTCGAATTTTGTTGGATCGGGTCGAATTTCAGTTGAAGAAATTGATTTTGGTTGGGTCGGGTTGAAATTACGTTAATTTTGGTTTTTGTTGGTATTAATTTGGTTAACAATTAATTGGTCCACAGTAAATCGACTTTAATCGTGGTATGTGGGGAAATATATTTCTAACTTTAATTTCGTGGGGAAATAGATTTCGAACTTTGTTTTGGTGGGGAAATAGATTTTAAACTTTGATTCGGTGTGGAAATAAAACTAGACTCCGATTTCAGAAGGATATGTTATTATATGAAACATCCGAGGGGAAAATAAATCGTTAACCCTAAAAATTTTGAGCATCATAACTTTCTTAAAGAGTTTACATATTTATCGTATTGGATGATATTAATTGCATTGTTTTTTATTTTTTTTATTTTTATGTTTGAAAGTGATTTATTTATCTTATTCTTTGGAAATCATGCAACTAGTTGCAAAGCTCATGTTCTCTCTCATGTCATGTGATCACGCGTAAATTAAGCTATATATATATATATATATATATAAGCGTCATAAAGTTAGTCAAAGACATGAGAAAGACCTATATTTTCTCATAAACATCATTTTAGAACTTCGAGGAGGTTTTATTTGACTTTGTAGCGCTTAAAGATACTTACGATTTGGATTTTCTTTTGGATCTTCCACTTAAAACGACACTGAAGTTTTGGTAGATCCAAAGGACAATCCAAATCGTAAGTATTTGGTTCGTCGAAAAATTCACTAATCATAATAGGTTTACTTTTTTTTTAAAGAGTCTACCATTCGATAAATAAGTGGACATATACAAGTCCAGGTTCAAGTATTTTGACATGAATTGATGCTTTAATTTTAAAAAGCATATAAGAGTTAAATAGGTTGCTGGCTTTGGCAGAGTTCGATCTACCTCGTATGGACTGGATATATTCAAAACGGTAGACCAAATCCTGAAGCTTTTAGACTCATCAATCATCAGAAACAGAGCCTCAAGGACCATATATATCGAATAATTAAGATCCTTGCATCCACGGAAATCATTTCAATGAGATCCGACGCTTGTTATTCAACGTCACATTTTTTTTTTATATTAAATTCGGAAGTAATCTCAGACCCTTAACGGACCATACTAATCTCCCGAGCGGAAATGACACATCCCACTTATGATGCTCTACTTGGCCAAGAGTGTTAGTGTGATAATTCCACACCCGAGGGGATTCGATCCCTGGCCTGGACCAACATGGCCGAAACTCACCCCGAATAGGAATCACCCCACTACAAGTGGTTATTCAACGTCACAAGTTAAAGTGACTAATTCTGAGCTTCATGAGCTTGCCAATATTATGCTCCAACATTTCGGTTTTGCCGTGAACCTTCTATCGACGCATTCGAGTCTTGAATCAAATCCGTTGTCAACCTTTTTTAAGGATATATCTTATTTATCTTCTATTGCTTTTAAATTGTATTGTAGTTATCATAGATGATGGTTAATTTCCTCTTTTCTTATCGCTGGATGTAATCGCAAAGATTGAATGAATGAAAAAGAACGGTTGCACAAAAAAAAAGATCCTCGCATCCTCTCACCCAATGATTGGAATAGAGAAAACGGTTAGGTACGGACCGCCTAATTTTCCTTATCCCATTGATTAGGGTTTCTCCATATTTGATTTGCATAGGCTGATTCAAGATTTTGTTTGTAGATTACTCTTTCCGTTTTATAAAATGTGTCGTTTTGACATATTTCACACAAATTAAAAAATTTAATTATTAAAAAAATTAAAAAAAAACTTTGGGTGAAAAGTTGAATAAGATCTTTATTTGAAAATTACATTAGAAGTCTAAAATATCATTATTTGTGAAACAAATGGAGTATGTATTGTAAATTTGTAATTGAGCTGAGTATCAAAAACTGGGCATATGATATCCCTTGTATAGTTGTATATTTTATTTTGTCATGCCTTTTAAATAGAAAAAATTATAAGAAAAAAGTAAAATGAGTATGCTCGAGGCGATAGTATTCACAATAAATAAAATTTAAAAATAATATTAAAAATTAAACTATAATGCACCATTTAATCAAATTTAAATCACTTCTAATTTACAGAAAATGTATATATTCTTAACTAGTTTATGTGCTTAATAATTAATAAAATTAATATATACTACTCTCTCTGTTTCATAAATAGTGTCACTTTGACACTTTTTACACAGATTAAGAAATTATACTAATATACTCCTATTTAATATATCCATAATTAATTCAAAATGATATAAATATAAAAGTTTTTAGCTTTGGATAAATGGTAATTATGAGAATTAGTTTGAAAAATTACATTGAAAATGTAAAATAACATTTTTTTTGAAACAAAAAATTTAATAACACTTTTTGTGAAACAGATGAAGTATCACAGTAATAATTACTAGTATATTACAATAGATGGAGCTGAGGTTTCATTGTCCTAGTTTTAGAGATCCAAAAACGATTCATTCAATATTACAATTTGATATTGTTGCTCGTTAAACACGAGAAATATTATATGCTTTCAAATTTGAAAACAAATAAAGACATCGTCTATTATTGACAGAGTTTAAAAATTTCGGCATTATTAGAAGCATATTCTACGTGATCAGCTAAATATTAAATTGATCTAAAAAAAGCTTCACCTTTATTGGACTTACACAGCGACTTGTTTTTTTTTTCTTTTCTTTTCATGCAACTAATAACGACTTATTCTATTCAAAGTCACATTTTAATATGTTGCTCGTTGGACACGCGGAATATTATATGTTCCAAATTTCAAAATTTATAATAATGCAACGATAAATATCAATCCATGAATTATCCTATATAAATAATTTTACTAAACTTCTGCTATATATCTAGCTATTAATTGACAATTAGAAACTTACAACACTTTTTAATTTGTAAAAAATTACAACATATGTCACTTAAATCTCTACATATCATCTATATATTAGTTTATAATATTTATCATTTTATTTATTTCACAAGTTTTATTAGATTTTTAAAAAATGCCTATATAGAATTTTGAATAGTAATTAATTGCTTGTTATTGAATTAACAAAAATAAAATTGAATTTTGCAAACATTTTACCGAAAAACAAATCACTATAGTTAAAATATCTTAAATTAAAATATGAGTAGTTTTATATAATCAATTAAGCGTTTCAGTATATGTGTTAAACACTATGTTATCTCCTTTATATACAATATAATTAAATCAAATTTTCTATTATTTATAACAAAATATCATCAATTGTTTTTGCGTATTAAAAATTCATGCATGTGGTAATGTCATCATCTAGTAATAGTATGTGGCAATTGAGATTTGATCGAAGCACGATCAAAATCTATAAAGTTTAAAATTAAAAAATGGTTAACAAAGCCTGGTTGGCATATTAAAAAAAATGTAAATGAGAGGTTAGTTAGTAAATCATAATCTCTATATAAGAGCTCCACTTAGATGTATAAAGACCATCCAACACCTTTTTTCTCTTGACGAAAACATAAGAAATAATATAAAACTAAAAAATGGCTTTGCAAAAGTTTCCTCTCATGGGGCTGTTTTTGCTCCTAACCATCATTGTCTCTCCGGCAACAGCCGATGGACCTGTTTGCCCGCCGACGACCAAACTAAGCCGGGCAAGTTTCCCTGAAGGTTTTCTATTTGGCACGGCTACTGCAGCGTATCAGGTATAATATAAGTTCTTATAAACATTTCCTGATATTTATACCTGATATTTATAAAAGTAGATGTCCATAAATAATCTGTTAACATTTAGATAGTAATTAAGATTCATATATATAGACGAAATATTTAAATCCTCATTTATTATTTTCAAAATCTAGTTTCATAGAATATTATTCCCTTTGTTTTATAATAATATGTAGTGTCATTTTAACACATTTTACACATAATAAAAAAATTATTAAAAAATTTATATTATCTTTTATTAATACACTAATTAATTTTCTCTTTTCAATTAATATACTAAACTAATAAAATTAAAATTAGATTTTTTGTTTAATATTTTACATTGAAAATACAATAACACTTTTTATAAAACAAAAATAAAATATTAAAATAACACTCGAAGTATATAATAGAAAACTATATAGATATATAATACAATAGTAAAGTTGACGAAAAAAATAAAATAGTAAAATAATAGCGTTTCATGTATATATTATATTTTCAAAACCTATTATATATTCGATACGTCAAAAATACAGAGTATATTTTTACAAAAAAAAAAAAAAAAATACAGAGTATGAAACTATTGCACAAACGTAACATTTTCACCAAAGTAAGGGTATTTTTATTTTTCTTTTTGTTTTCTTTGCTAGTCATCTAGTAAAAGTTTTATCAAGATATTTACTTAATACCCCTTTAAAAATATTGTATATAACGAGTTAAACATTATTTTATACTCCCTCTGTTTCTTTTTAATTGTCGTTTTAGGATTTTAATTTTGTTTCATTTTAAGTGTCGTTTTACATTTTCAATGCAGATTTTTAATAAATTTTCCACTTTTATCCCTATTTTTCAGCTCATTAATGAGTGTGAACACATTATATAGTGTATTAATAAGGGGCAAAACAAATAATTGTATTGTTTTATTAATATGTGTGAAAAAACCTTAAACGACACTTAAAAAGAAACGGAGGGAGTATCATTTTCTAAATCCATAAACTATTTGTTATATCATTATAGGTTGAAGGTGCAGTGAATGAAACTTGTCGTGGACCTGCCTTATGGGATATCTACTGTAAGAGATATCCAGGTGAGTGTCTTTATAGTTCCTTTCTTATCTCTTAAATGTGCTTAAGATTATTCTTTTCTTTAATTAATAAATACTCCATCCGTTTCATAATAAGTGTCATGTTAGACTTATTTTTTTGTTTTAAAAAGAGTGTCATTCTATAATTCCAATGTGATTTTGTATACACAATTCCTGTTTTATCCCTCATTAAAATATTATAGCCTTTGAATTTAAAGCATTCACACTTAATTATTAGTATATTAATTAGAGGTATATTTGTATATTTTATGATTTTCTTAATTTGTGTGAAAATTGTCAGAATGACATTCATTTTGAAACAGAGGGAATATCGATAATCATTATTTATTTTCTCTATAATTTTGAATTACAATTTACAGCTAGGTGCAATAACGATAACGGTGATGTGGCTGTTGATTTCTTCCATCGTTATAAGGTAAATAAATTAGTATAGATTGAAGAAAATAATTATCACATACATCTAGTAAATATTTCCTATTATTCTATTGATTAGTCCTTTGATCCATACTTGTGTTGATAATTTTTCTCGTATGAAAAAAATGTTTTTAGGAAGATATACAACTAATGAAGAATCTAAACACAGACGCTTTCAGAATGTCTATCGCATGGCCAAGAATATTTCCTCGTGAGTATATGTGCTAAGGATGGATATATACACATATCTATTCAGTCACTATAGCTAACCTTATTTACTTTTAATCGAGATTGGTGTTTTTAAATGTATATGATTGTTGAATTATTAATGAAGCAAAACAATGTTTTATCAGATGGGAGGATGGAGAAAGGAGTGAGTCAAGCTGGTGTGCAATTTTACCACGACCTCATCGACGAGCTCCTTAGAAATGGTTATATATTTTTCAATGCACACATATATATATATATATATAAATATATTAAATAACTAACAAAAATATATACATACAATTGTTACCGGTATTATATTCTCTCTAAAAAAATTCTATTTAATATTGTGATAAGGTATAACTCCGTTCGTGACTGTTTTTCACTGGGACACTCCACAAGATCTAGAAGACGAATATGGTGGCTTTTTAAGCGAAAGGATTGTGTAAGTTTTTCTTTTTGGGAAAAAGGTCTCCCAATTTTTATATGTATATAAAACCACTATACAACGTGATAAAAAAAATTGAATATCCTTACGCAAAAAATGCAGGAAAGATTTCCGAGAATATGCAAATTTTGTTTTCCAAGAATATGGTGGAAAAGTGAAACATTGGATCACTTTTAACGAGCCATGGGTTTTCTCGCACGCCGGTTATGATGTAGGCAAGAAAGCACCAGGACGTTGCTCTAAGTACGTCAAAGAAGAATGTCAAGAGGGACGATCAGGATACGAGGCTTACCTCGTCACTCACAATCTCCTTAACTCTCACGGAGAAGCCGTTGATGCTTTCCGCAAATGCGAAAAGGTATTTCATATATAAATCATAATAAACAATCGTCTTTCGGATCTGAAAAAATATTTGTTTTGTGTTATGTTTATGGCCACAGTGTAAAGGTGGGAAAATCGGAATCGCACATAGTCCGGCTTGGTTCGAACCACACGACCTTGCTGATTCACAAGACGGTGCGTCCATTAACCGTGCACTTGACTTTATTTTGGGATGGTAAGTAATTAATATACTAATATCAAGTACTATAAATATGTATCTTGTAATTTTAAATAGTATGTAATATTTGATTTTTAAAAAAAAAAATTGTAGGCATCTAGACACAACTACGTATGGAGATTATCCACAGATCATGAAAGACATTGTTGGACATAGACTGCCTAAATTTACTAATGAGCAGAAAGCAAAACTGAAAGACTCGACCGATTTCGTTGGGCTCAACTATTATACTTCAGTGTTTTCAAACCATTTGGAGAAGCCAGATTATTCTAAACCTAGATGGATGCAAGATTCTCTTATTAACTGGGAATGTAAGTTTTTCTTTGTTTTCGCTCTTTTTTTTGCCCTTATACTTGAAAACCGATGACAACAAATCAAAGAGAAAAGGTTTGTCTTTGTTACTAATCAAAATATATCTTCTTTTCAGCTAAGAATGCGCACAATTACTCCATTGGTAGCAAGGTATGCATTTAATTAGTCTAATAGCAATCTGAATATATATTTTTTAGATAAATATTGATTATAATTTTGTCTATGACGACGTAACATTATTCGCCTTTGACGTATTTCAGCCTTTCACCGCTGCACTGCCCGTTTACGCGAGAGGCTTTAGAAGTCTTTTGAAGTACATCAAGGATAAATACGCAAACCCGGAAATTATGATCATGGAAAATGGTAACTAGAGAGATTCTATTATTTTTGTTAACTCTATTTTTGTTCATTTTGTTTGAGAATCAAATATTAAAAATATTGATCATGATGTTCTTTTTTAGGATATGGAGAAGAACTTGGAGCCACAGATTCGATTGCAGTTGGTACTGCTGATCATAACAGGAAATATTATCTTCAGAGGCATCTTTTAAGTATGCAAGAAGCTATCTGGTGAGTCTTATTTCTTTTTTATATGATAGACTAGCAATTGTATTGGAGAATTAATAAAAACATTTGTGTAATATATGCAGCATCGACAAAGTGAATGTCACAGGATACTTTGTATGGTCATTGTTGGATAACTTCGAGTGGCAAGATGGTTATAAGAACAGATTTGGACTATATTACATTGATTTCAAAAATAACCTCACACGTTATGAGAAAGAATCGGGCAAGTTTTACAAAGATTTCCTTAGTCAAGGTGTTCGTCCATCTGCGATCAAGAGGGATGAGCTTTGAGCTATATCTTGAGGATTTGGTTTTTCTTTCTTATGTTTTCGTTTATGATTGACCAAGATTGATGAGGTCTTGGTTTGAATAAAATAATTTCTTTTTCATTATGTCTACATGATTTGCAAGATCTAGAAGGCTATAATTATAATGAAATGGTTCCTTTTTCCACATTCAAAACCTGAAGAAAAATTGCATATTATATAAGCTAAAACGAAGTTTATAGTTTACTAAAAGGACTAAAGGAGTATTTGAAAAATGATGTGGAAGAAAATGTCTTATTTTATTTTACAGTTTCTTTTTAAAAAAATATTAATTAATTTTTTTTTTTGGTTATATTTTCTTCAATAAAAAATTCTAACCAATAAAACAATTTATATCACATATCACGATCTTAATTAACAATAATATATATCATAATCTGGTAAATTAGAATTATCTTACGAGTCATGTTTATGTTGAGCGTATCTAACTTTATATAATAATATATACTCCATCTTTCATAATATAACATGTTTTAGAGGCTTTTTTGTTTCATACTATAAGATATTTTTATATCTCTATACAAATTTTATATTTATTGGATACTATATAACTAATTATATTTTATATATTTCATGATTAACTGAATTATTTAAAATTTATATATTTAATAATAAGTTTTGAAGAAAACTAAATTTTTTAATCTTCACATTTTTAGTTAGAAATATTTTATATTATGAAACAGATCATAGATTTGATTGTGAATATTATTACTTATAAACTGAAAAGTGAAATCTGGATGGAACTAAGTTCAAAATATTTAATCATGAAATAACAAATTAATTTATTGAATATTTACAAAAATAATATTTAATCTCGCCATATTCGTTTCGCAAGACAAATACTTATTAGTATTGCAATATAAGAAAGCTTTTTATTTTTTGGTGTTACACAGCGACATATTAAGTCACATTTTAATATAAGCTGCTCGTGGCACACGCGGAATATTTTATATGTTTCGCATTTCGAGAAAAGAAAATACTATAATAACGCATTAATCATCCTATATCCAATTATGCACTAATATTTTAGTGGAAAAAAGGAAGAAGATAGCAACAAGATAACGTAAATATCAAATTATATATTAAGATTTGGTCGAAAACACCATATGGGTCAATAAAGTGGAAATTAAAAAAAATGATCCACGAGGCCTGGTGGTGGTTGGCATAATAGAACAAAATAAAATATAATTAAAGATCAATAAGTGAATCAAAATCGCTATATAAAGAACTCCACTTGATTGTAAAATAATCCCAAACACACTCTAGAAGAAAACAACAACTCAAAACCAAAAATGGCTTTGCATAAGTTTCCTCTCATTGGGCTGCTTTTGCTCCTAACCATCGCCGTCTCTCCGACAACAGCCGATGGACCTGTTTGTCCGCCGTCGACCAAACTAAGTCGGGCAAGTTACCCTGAAGGTTTTTTATTTGGCACGGCCACTGCAGCGTATCAGGTAATATATAAGTTGTTGTTATAAACATTTCCTGACATTTATTATTATAAATGCTCATTAGTTATTTCAGACATATATAGTATGTTAACATTTAGATAGTAAGGTTCATAAAGACGGAATAGTAGAATCGCGTTTCACAGAATATTAAAGAATAAAAAACTATAGAATAAACATAACATTGTCAACTCAATAAGAGTATTTTGGTCTTTTGCTAGTTAACTAGTAATTTTATTATCATGGTGCTTACTTTACTTAATATCCCTTTAAATATATTTAAATAGCGAATTCACCTTATATTTTATATATCAATTCCTAAACCCATCAACTATTTCCGTTATAATATTAGGTTGAAGGTGCAGTGAATGAAACTTGTCGTGGACCGGCCTTATGGGATATCTACTGTAAGAGATATCCAGGTGAGTGTCTCTACGTTTATTATCTTTTAATCGTGTTTACTTTCACTAATAATATCGAAAATCATTGATTTTCTTCATTAAATTTGAATTACAGCTAGATGCAACAACGATAACGGCGATGTAGCCGTTGATTTCTTCCATCGTTATAAGGTAAATAATTTAGTATAGATTAAAAATTTATCAACGTATAATATCAAGTAACTAATCAATATTTCCAATTATTCTATATAATAGCCCATTGATTCATATTAGATGTTGATCATTTGTCTCGTTTTAAAAAATGTTTATAGGAAGATATCCAACTAATGAAGAATCTAAACACAGACGCCTTCAGAATGTCTATCGCTTGGCCAAGAATATTTCCTCGTGAGTATACGTGTTAAAGATCAATATACACAATATGATCTATCTATTCAATCACTAATTTGATTTACTTTTTCAATCGAGATTGGTGTTTTTCAATGTATATGATTGTTGAAATATTTAATCGAGATTGTTGAAATATGGCGTGTAATGGTTTTCAAAATAAATAAAATAGTTCGCTTAAAAAAAATAATAATGAAACAAAACAATGTTTTATCAGATGGGAGAAAGGAGAAAGGAATAAGCCAAGCTGGTGTGCAATTTTACCACGACGTCATCGACGAGCTCCTTAGAAATGGTTATATATTTTAATGTGTATATATACATATATAAACATATAAATTAATTACTGTTACCGTTAATTATATTTTCTAAAACTTTTTTATTTAATATTGTGATAAGATATAATTCCGTTCGTGACTGTTTATCACTGGGACACTCCACAAGATCTAGAAGACGAATATGGTGGCTTTTTAAGCGAAAGGATTGTGTAAGTTTATTTTTTTTCGTAAAACAACTCCCATATTTTTAATGTATATAAAACACTATACAACGTGATAAATTAATTGAATTTCCTTATGCAAAAAATGCAGGAAAGATTTCCGGGAATATGCAGATTTTGTTTTCCAAGAATATGGTGGAAAAGTGAAACATTGGATCACTTTTAACGAGCCATGGGTTTTCTCGCACGCCGGTTATGATGTAGGCAAGAAGGCACCAGGACGTTGCTCTAAGTACGTCAAAGAAGCATGTCAAGAGGGACGATCAGGATACGAGGCTTACCTCGTCACTCACAATCTTCTTATCTCTCACGGAGAAGCCGTTGAAGCTTTCCGACAATGCGAAAAGGTAATAATAAGGCCATATATATCATATTTTTATTATCGTCTTTCAGATCTGAAAAAATTGTTTGTTTTGTGTTATGTTTATGGCCACAGTGTAAAGGTGGAAAAATCGGAATAGCACATAGTCCGGCTTGGTTCGAACCACACGACCTTGCTGATTCACAAGACGGTGCGTCCATTAACCGTGCACTTGACTTTATTTTGGGATGGTAAGTAGTTAATATACTAATATCAAGTACTATAAATATGTATCTTGTAATTTTATATAGTATATAATATTTGTTTTTCAAAAAAAAAAAAATTTTAGGCATCTAGACACAACTACGTATGGAGATTATCCACAGATCATGAAAGACATTGTTGGACATAGACTGCCTAAATTTACTAATGAGCAGAAAGCAAAACTGAAAGACTCGACCGATTTCGTTGGGCTCAACTATTATACTTCAGTGTTTTCAAACCATTTGGAGAAGCCAGATCATTCTAAACCAAGATGGATGCAAGATTCTCTTATTAACTGGGAAAGTAAGTTTTCTTTGTTTTCCCTTACTAGAAAACGAACCAAGAAACCGATGCCAACAAATCAAAGGGAAACTGTTAATTTGTATTTGGTACTAATCAAAATATATCTTATTTTCAGCCAGGAGTGCGCTAAATTTCTCCATTGGTAGCAAGGTACGCATTTAATTAAAACTTATGGCAATCTGAAATTATGATACTTTTGTCTACGACGTAACATTTTCACCTCTGTCGTATTTCAGCCTTTGACCGCTGCATTGAACGTTTACTCGAGAGGCTTTAGAAGTCTTTTGAAATACATCAAGGACAAGTACGCAAACCCGGAAATTATGATCATGGAAAACGGTAACTAGAGGGTTTTATTATTTTTGCTAGCTAGTTTTTTTTCGTTTTTAGAATAAATATTTAATATATTGATCTTGATGTTGTTTTTTAGGATATGGAGAAGAACTTGGGGCATCAGATTCAATTGCAGTTGGTACAGCTGATCATAACAGGAAATATTATCTTCAGAGGCATCTTTTGAGTATGCAAGAAGCTATTTGGTAAGTCATATCTCTTTTTTTATATAGATGATAGACTAGTTAACAATTGTATTGGAGAATCTAATAAAAACATTTGTGTAATATATGCAGCATCGACAAAGTGAATGTCACAGGATACTTTGTATGGTCATTGTTGGATAATTTCGAGTGGCAAGATGGTTATAAGAACAGATTTGGACTATATTACATTGATTTCAAAAATAACCTCACACGTTATGAGAAAGAATCGGGCAAGTATTACAAAGACTTCCTAAGTCAAGGTGTTCGTCCATCTGTGATCAAGAGGGAGGAGCTTTGAGCTATATCTTGAGGATTTGGTTTTCTGTTTCGGTGTTTCTTTCTTATGTTTTTGTTAGTGATCGAACAAGACTGATGAGGTCATCTTGGCTAGAATAAAAATGTTTTATTTTTCCTTTCTCAGTGTCCACGTACGTGGTTTGACAAGATCACGAATGCTTTGATTATAATAAAGAGTATTTGTTCTTTATAGTTATTAAAAACGCAATATTTATGAAAACCTAAAATTTGAGCATATTGGACGATTTTATGCTTTTCGTTTGGTTATTATGAGAAAAGTGATTTTTTCAATGACATGTTATCTTTTTATGCAAACCTCTAGTTTATCAAATAGAGTTTACAACTTTTTAAAAAAACAATTCATCTATTGTTGCACCTGCTCGTAGTTGATAATAAGTCCCAATTTGTTTTACTCGATCCATTAGGCAATAATAACAGATGGCGACTTTATTTGTTTATTAGAAAGAAAAATATATTTAGTGTATTAACCAAAAGTAAAATAGAATTAATAGAATGACATTTTTTTGTGAAACAAAAGAAGTAATAATGTTGTTCGTTAAACACGAGAAATATTATATGCTTTCTAATTTGAAAACAACTGAAGTCATGGTCTATTATTGGAGTCTGAAAAATTGGGCCTTATTAATTAGAAGCAGGTATTAAAGTAACATTTTAATATTAAATATTCCACGCGTAATATTATATGTTCCACGCGCAATATTATATGTTCCAAATTGTGGGAAATAAATAAGCTAGATTACAATGGAGATCATGTGCAATGAAATCATCCTATATATAAAAATAATTTTACTAAACAATAATAGTTTAGTCACTCATTACTGAAAAGAAAGCAATGAAATCATTTCGTTATCTAACAAATAAGCCCAAATTAAAGAGATGACGGAAGGCCAAAATTTTGGTTATCTAACAAATAAGCCCTTTTTTTATTTTTTTTAAGTAACAGAACGACTCAATTAATTAAGACTATACTTATGAATAGTGTGGCTCGTTAAACATGAGAAATGTTATATGCTTTCAAATTTTGTAAACAAATAAGGTCACCGTCTATTATTGGAGTAAACAAAACTTGGCCTTAATTATTAGAAGCAGGTACATACTACCATGTTCTATGTGGTCTAAATATTAAATTGTCTTCAAGGGCCACATATTACACAACGATTTTATTCAAAGACACATGTTAATAGATGTTGCACGTTAGACACGCGCGATATTATATGTTCCGAATTCTTAAAAAGTAAATCAATAATGCAGCGATATAGATCATGCGATGAATCATCCTATATATAAAAATAATTAACAAAACAAAAAATAACACAGCGAGATAGATCATGCGATGAATCATCCTATATATAATTAAATTTGGTCTTTTAGTCAAATGATAAAAAAAAAAAAAAATAGTGAGAACTTGACGAGGAGTAACTAAATAGAGTATCGAGATAAAATCATGAATCTAAGAAGTGTGATCAATGGTGAGGACAATCGTGCCTAGACGGCCTAGGATCAGAGAAGCTGCATAATGTCTCGATCGAATGATCATTGTGGCTGGTTTGGCTTCGGATCGACGCAGTCTTGTATTTCTTTCTCTCCAAATCGCATAAACTAAAGCTTCGAATATGAGTTTGAAGATGCGGTTTAGTATAGGTTGATTATTCGGCCGGATATAACTATTTTTACTAAACAATAGTAGTTGGGTCATTCGTAACCAAAAAAAAAAAAAAACCCTCTGAATCACCTCAATATATATCCACTTATCTATTAATATTTAATAAAAAACACGATATGGATCTATATAGTACAACACTAAAAAAAACTGATTAACAGGGCTTGCTTGCAGGGCCGGCCGGCTCTGGGCCAAGACGTAAGCCTATGGTTCCCAAATTTTACTGACTTAATAGATATGTATATATGAATATTTGGCTCATAAATTACAAAAACAAAAAAAAAATCTATTAAAATTTTTCTAAAGACAATTTAATAGATTTTTTTTTTTTGCAATTTAGGAACCAAATATTCATATATATTAAGTCAGTAAAATTTGGGGATCATAAGACTGTTTCATTGGGCTTGGCACAGGACTGGCATCCATGATCAAGAGGGACGAACGTTGAGCTATATTTGGAGGATTTGGTTTCGTTTCAAACTTTCAATGTTTCTCTCTTCGGTTTTAGTTTGTGATTGAGCAATCTTCATGAGGTCTTTGGTTAGAATACAAGTTTTTTTTTTTTTTCATTTCTCAATGTCTACCTGGTTTGACAAGATCAAAAAGGCTTTGGGTATAATAAAACTATCTCTTTGGAGAATTCGTTATATATGTGAAGTCACATCTTCATACCTTCAATTAAAACATGAAGAAAAATAGCATTGTATATATAGTCTAAAAGCATTCAAAATGATGCAGAAAACAAATATCAACTTTATAGAATGGAAATAGGTACCTATAAGCATAAAAATAGATTAGACAATATGATTCTCTACGTCGTCTAAAAAAACTAGAATCGTGCAAAAAAATTTGTGACTATACAATACAACTCAACCGTTGGGCGATCTATAATGGAAACGATTCATTCAAGATTACATTGATGGTATGGTGGGTGAATCGGTTAATCACAAGGAATATATCTCAACCGATTTCCTGGTTATGTTCTGGTTAAGGGATAACTGTACATGGTTCAACTAAATGGATTTCAAGGAAATTAATTGAACTTGATAAAAAAGTGTTGCGCCTACAAATAAGTAGAATTCATACAGAGTACTACAAAGTACAAACACAACACCAAACGTGAGAACTTATGCATCTTCTTGTTTCCCTCTAATGTATTGGTCCCAATTACCAACCGCGCAAAAATAAAAACGGAACAGTCTTTCATCGCCCTTACGCAACCGCCAATATATATCCCACCGCAACCTCCAAACGCAAAAAGACCAAAAACGAGTTCCGAAATTGTGTACCGTTTCTTTGGTTCTTGGATCAAATATCAACAGGAGAAGCATGGTGAATGCATATAAACCATTTCCCATCGATCCGTTCAAACACATTCGACACAAACTGAGCTCCCCAACTACTACTCTCTTTCGTCTTCACAAACTCCATGCACGTTACATAACCTACTTCGCCTCGGACATGAACCTCAACATCTTTCAGCTCAATCTGTAACGGAAACTCATAGTTCATCCACACAAGCTCCCAGCTTTCCATCACGTATTCATACCCAGTTATGCCTTTGGCTCCAGGATGGACGCAGCACGGGTTTCCGGATTTTGACCACAGCAATTGCATCGCCGCTAAGTCCCCGTTTCTAAAAGATTGGTAGAACCCAGCATTGGCTGATAAAACAGAGGCTTTGTTGTCTTCTTGAAGCTCTTTTAGTTTATCCCTGATTTTAGCTGCCTCCACGTAGTTTTCTTCTTGGATCGCAGTCTTGAGATCTTGCTTCAACGTGTTCTCATCCACTGATATTTCAACATCTGCGGTTTGGCTATTGTCTTCGCGTTTGACTCGACATGGCCTTAGACGAGAGCCTGATTAACAGTAAACAGAACCAAGACTAAGAACTGGGTCTTACCTAAAACGAGACCTTCTCGAATTAAAAATCAAGTTGACCACAGCTTGTAAGAGTAAGAACTCACACGGTTCTTTGTTATGGAGCTTGAGAGGACCCAACCCGAATGTATTGCAGACTGAAACCATGTTGCAGTGAATCGGATAAGACTTAGGCAAGTGAAGCAGCCTCGTCGAACCACCAAACAGAGAAGTGATCTCTACTGTGTTTGAGACCTATCAGGGAGTAAAAGGTTTGAAGCGAGATTAGCACAGCAGGAGATTTAGAGAACCAATGAAACGAAAATTCATAAAAGATACTCAGTAACAACAAGTTCGGATCTTGAAGACGACGCTTATAAACACTGCATCTCCGGGTTGAATTTCAAACACTTTCTGATCGAAAACAAGCTTGTCCGAATTTCCTCTAGGGTTTAATCTTAGTATAAGTCCTAATCCCTACGAATTCTAACACCAAACAAGATCATAACTCTGCACATGAACATAAATCATCTAATCTTAATGTTTTCTTCTTAAAAATTGACTGAATCCCAAGAATAAATACGAAATGTATGCACAAGGGGACTTCAGAATCAGGGAAGAGAATCAAACGAATTGTCTTTCAACGAGAGAAATTCTAGCTTACTTTGCATAAAAATCCAGACCCATGAAGCGCCATGGAAAGAAGGAAACGAAAATTTCAGAGACCAGAAACACGAATAATTTCACAATCAAGGGTTTCGAAAAGATCAATCAACCAGGATGAAAGCTCAAGAGACTTCAGAATTCAGGATAAAACTAATGGGCTTTGCATCAGAGGCCACAGTTAAACCTGTAGTTAGGCCTATATTTATGACCTTAGGCCCAATGATTTTATCGATTTTTATTTATCTTGTTTTTTTAGATTTTGCATTTTTATTCTAGTGATTAGCTTAGAATCAATACCCATGATCAGAGTTTAGGTTTCATGCAAGTATTCTTATGGTAGCGCTTTATGAAATTTCCACTTTAAAGAAAATGCAACTATTGGAGATATCTTGGGGAGCAAGATGCGAACCAAGTGTTGTGGGCCATAAGAGTCTGATTATGAAGTAAAGCCCGTGAACCCAACCGGAGAATATTCTCATAGATATCCTATTGATAAGGATTAGGAAGATTTACATTATTTGGTGTTATCAATATGTCAATATTAAACACTATATATATATGTGTCTTATGATCTTGTATCAAAACAACTAAATAATATATTCTATTCTATAATATTTGACATGGTATCAGAGCGGGCGATCCTTGTAGATCGAAGTTAAAAATTTCTGCTTTAAAAGTTTTGTGATCTTACCTGTAGAAGAGATCATGGAGACCGTGACCATCGGTGAAGCCGATGCCGAAGACGATGAAGATGACGTTCACGTGAAGTGTGGATTTAGTTCACGTGGGGTTTAGTTCTTAGGGTTTGGTTTTTTCAATTAATGAAAAAAAAAGCTTTGGTTTATTTTTTTCGGTTTTTGTTTTAGGCTAAGTGTCTTTAGTCTAAGTCAATGTTATGTGTTTTTCAAATTAAGTTCTCAGATATAATTTGGGTTTATGTTTTTGAAGTCTAAGAATTTATCGGAGGGTTTCTAAAGATTTTTTAAGGTTTGGGTTTTTCATGGGTTGTTTTTTTTATTTTCTGAGATTTATTCTTTAGTTTACAATTTCTCAGAATTTCTATATCTTTTGGCTTCTTCTATTACGGGGGAGTTGGTTATGATTTTAGGGATTTTTTTTGGAACGCTCATGTTTTTCAGGTCATTTTCTAGTCCGATTTATGGACTGTCCGAGACAAGGACGATTATTTGTGGAGTTGCAGGATTTGCACCCACGGGATGTTATTATTCCCTTTTTCAAGACCGAATACGAGCTAAAGTTCCATCCCTATTTTTTTTTAAGATTGAAGTTTAATCCGGAGGAGTCAGTTGACATGTTTTGTCCGTCCTCGACAAGTGTCCACAACAAATGTGTTTTGCTTTGTGATTGCGGATTTCGTGTTTCGCATCCCACCTTTGTCGTGTGAGGGAGTATTGGAGATATCTTGGGGAGCAAGATGCGAACCAAGTGTTGTGGGCCATAAGAGCCCGATTATGAAGTGAAGCCGTGAACCCAACCGGAGAATATTCTCATAGATATTCTATTGATAAGGATTAGGAAGATTTACATTATTTGGTGTTATCAATATGTCAATATTAAACACTATATATATGTGTGTCTTATGATCTTGTATCAAAACAACTAAATAATATATTCTATTCTATAATATTTGACAGCAACCCGTGCATGTTAACTGGATCGATGATGTATGAGTTTCGGATCATATATGTTCGTGGCTAAGTATATGCAGGACTGTTGTTAGTAGTCGCGGAAGACGTGGTCGAGGAGGACGAGGTGGTCACAAGTAATTTCTCATGGAATATCTTCACCTGTTATTCTCTTTCTCTTTATGTTCTACGTTTCATTGTGTGTGTTTTTGCAGCTAGACTAAATGTATATATATACTTAATTTCTCATCTCTTTAAGCTACTCTATCATCTGTATGACCCAAGAAGGTCATATCATTGTATTAGTTATCTTGCATTTTAATTGAATATCCTTTATCAAAAAAAAGAAGAAGAAGGTATATATGCATATATATATAGACTTAATAAATGTTCATCTTGTGAAGGTGAAAGTCTTACTGATAAACTTTGAGCATAGCCAAAGTCATTGCCTAGAACTTTTGCATCATATTTGTAATATAAGATAATAGCAAAAACACGAATAAATGAATGAATCATGCGTCGACATTTCATGTTTGTATTGTTGGATATATAAGAGCTACTGTATACATGTGTATGAAATAAATATACAAAAGAAAATTTACTTTTTTATGGAATCTAGAAGTCAATTCATAGAGTTTGTGAGACTTTCTTCAAAAACTAGAGGCTTGATCCATGTAGTTATTTTGTTTTAATTAAGTGTATGATTTTTTATGTATTTTTTAATAATCACCTAAACGAGCGTCCCATTATAAACACTGGACATAGCAAAACGATTTGATGACGATATGTTTATGTTTATAAAAAGTACAGCATGGATAAATTATGAATTAAGATAAGTGGGATGAATATTACGCCCAATCCTCAAAAAGCTGTGGTAGAAACTAAAAATTAATAGTGTTTTTGTGAACAAAATTTCTGTTTAGACTTAAAAGTTAAAACTCTAAAACTAAGTGTATATAAGATGATCCATTGAAAATAGACTTTAAATTTATGCTAAAATTTTCTAACAAATCTTATGATTTTTTTCTGGAATGTTTCATGCTCAAATGAAGAAATCAAATGGAACAAGCAAACAAAAATCTTTATAATATAATAAGATCCTGTTGACATTTTTCGAAGTATAAACAATATACATCTACGTTGATTTTTTCAAAAGAGTGTTATATTATTTGTTCATAACCAATTGGATTGCCATATATAAATGCTCGGTACAAAAGAAATATTGGTGTTATATAATTAATATAAAAAATCCCGGAGGCGGGAGTTTCACCAAGCACTTCAAAGTTTTAGTCCACCGGCGAAATTAACCTCGTCGTCTTTCTCCATCGCCGGCGATGGGCTGCATTTGCTTCAAGCGTTGGCGCCGATCGCTAACTCCGTCGATTACATCTACCGTCATCGACGATCTAGGTAAAATCCGACGAATTCTCTACCAATTACTCTTTTGCGTTAAATCCTGAAGAAGACGATGATCGAGAAACTAACCCTAGCCGTTTTCGCTGCAGATAACAATGAAGACGATGAAGGAAGCTCTTGTCCGAATTTCCGGGTATTCAGCTTGGAACACTTGAGAGTCGCGACTGAAGAATTCTCCGCCGACAACATCGTGTCGGAGCACAACGAGAGGGTTCCCAACATCGTCTACAAAGGGAGGCTCAACGACGGTAGACGGATCGCCGTCAAGCGGTTTCAGAGGCTTTCGTGGCCTGATTCTTCCGAATTCATCGTTCGTCATTTACCTATCGATACTCACTGATTTGTTTAAAACTTGCCCCCTTCATTCATTTTATGGGTGCGATTAAAATTAAGTTTTGAGCGGATGAAATCTATGGATTCTCTTTTTGATTTATTCTTATGAGTTTTCATAAGATTTGACTGAAGCTTAGAGCAGTCAAGGTTGCGATTAAAATTAAATTTTGGCTTAATTTTTCCTAGTTGTTCATTGTATTTGACTTGATTGGTTGATATTTCCGAGAAAATTCCTCTTGAATGTGGCAATGTTCTAGATTCTGATCTGTTGCACAGGAAAATTTCATCCCTTTTTGACTTGGTAAAAAGATTCAAATTAGGTGATAGCTTGATCTGTTGCAGGAAGATTTGTTGAATATGGCTTTGTTCTTTTTCAGGAAGAGGCACAAGCAGTGGGGAGGTGTAGGAGTGAGCATATGGCCAATTTGATCGGTTGTTGCTCAGAGGATCACGAGAGGCTTCTCGTTGCTGAGTACATGCCCAATGAAACACTTGCAAAGCATCTCTTCCACTGTGAGGGTCAACTTTTTTCAGTTCTTGATAATTACATCATGCCTCTGATCTCCTTTGCATTAATTTTACCGTAGAGTTTCATTTGTGTCTGATAAATTTGTTTGACTGTAAAATGGTTTACAGGGGAGAAACGACCAATGAAATGGGAAATGAGGTTGAGGGTTGCATTGCATACTGCGACAGCCTTGGAGTACTGTAATGATAGGGGAATAGACTTGTACCATGATCTTAACACCTACAGAATATTGTTCGATAAGGTTAAATAGACTTCCAAACACTTCATTCGCGGTTTGATAGCCGTAATCATTATCGTAAGTTATTTACTTAAGTGTTCGAACAGGTTGGGAATCCCAGGCTGTCTTGCTTCGGTCTCATGAAGTGTAGCAGAGAGGGCAAGAGTTACAGCACGAATTTGGCATTTGCTCCTCCCGAATATTTGCGTCTAGGTATGTGTTTTATACTGAATTTTTCTGACTCTTCTCAGGAGAAAATTTATAAACTTCCTCAAAGCTGAAATACTCATAACCTATATGTGTAACTTTACTAGGTACTGTGATACCGGAGAGTGTCATATTTAGCTTTGGTACCTTGTTGCTGGATCTTATGAGTGGCAGACATATTCCACCAAACCATGTAACTTTCTTCTCACAAAGCAAAAATGTCTGTTGGTCCTCAAGGTGTCAATCTTTAGAAGTGAATTGGCTCTTTGTTAAGTAGACTGTAATTAGTTGCATCCTGAGGTATTATATAATTATATACATATCTTGAGCAGTTTTATTGGTTTTTTAGCTTATCTGCCAATGTTATTGTTATTTGCAGGCCCTTGATCTGTTCCGTGGCAAAAACTATTTGGTGCTAATGGATTCAGCTCTGGATGGTCAATTCTCTGATGAGGATAGAACAGAACTAATCCACCTAGCTTCTCGCTGTTTGCGGCCTGAAATAGACGAGAGGCCAAGCATAAAGTTTCTTATGTCGGCTCTTTCAAGACTTGAGAAACGAGCCGAGTTATGGCCCAACGTCAAAGGAGAAGACACCCCTGTAAGTCATGACCACAATTAATTCTTCCAAGGTTTCCGGTTTTGCAGAGTTTCTTATGTATTAATGGGACTAAATAATTACAGACTCCATCATACACTAAACCTGCAACAAAGGAGCCATTGCGCTTAACCCCTTTTGGAGAAGCATGCTGGAGAGTGGACCTAAGTGGCATACACGAACTACTCGAGAAACTCGGGTATGGAGAGGATGATGTGGTGGTCACAAATGAGGTATATATGTTTGTGAGAAACATAATTTCTTGATACATATCAATCTCTCATTCTGAGGATGTAAAACAAATATTGCAGTTCTCATTCCAAATGTGGACGGGTCGAATGCAAGAGAATATGGATTACAAGAAGCATGGAGATGCGGCATTTCGTGCTAAGGATTTTGAAACCGCAGTTGAATTCTACACAGAGGTATCATTTTGAATCAACAATAAACCTTCTTTTTCCCCATAAAAAATATACATTATAAAGATATGAAATTTGTTTATGAGCAGTTCATGAGCGGAGCACCAGTGGTCTCACCAACCGTATTAACCAGACGGTGTCTGTGTTACCTAATGAGCGACATGTTCCGCGAGGCTCTAAGCGATGCGATGCAAGCTCAGGTTGCATCACCAGAGTGTTCAATCGCTCTCTACTTACAGGCGGCTTGTCTCTTAAAGCTTGGGATGGAGACTGAGGCGAAAGAAGCACTTAGACATGGCTCTTCTCTCGAAGCTTTTTAGAGTTACAGGAACAACAACAACAAAAAAGCCAGATCTGTACAGCTACTTTCTCTGCATACGTATTTAGAAATGTGAATACACACATAGCAGATATACATGTTTGCTTCTTTGAGTTCGCTTGAGAAAATCTTGGTGTACCATCAGATTTTTGTGTGCTAAAACCGGATTTCCTTGCCAATTTCCCTTGATCTTAACTGGATTGTGGATTTTTTTTTTTACTATACGTTCACACTAATTGGTAGTATAATGACATTAATCATCATTGTCGGCTTGTTGTGAAAGCATGTTACAAAGTGAAATAACAACCATATGGTATACGCAAACGCCATACAAGTCGCAAGGAAGTTGAGGACGCTCAATTTCAGAACTAAAGAAACTATTTCTACTCAATTACATCACAACTTCGATTACAAGTAAAACTCAAACTCAAACTCTCTGAGATCAAGAGAGAGGGGGAAAAAAGTTAAGAAAAATTAAAGAAAAATCTCATGGCCTCTGTTTTTGTTCTGCCATTTTTATGTCGACAGTACGTTGGTTATGTTCTTCCCTTGTTCAGATACAAGATAATGATCTCGATGTCCCCTTGAGCCTTGAGGCCTTAACCGACCAGCTGCTTCTTCCATCGCCCTCACGCTGCTGCTCTCTAAACCACTTCTCAGCCAAGCGAGGCTACTTATATCCGTTGCTATAGCAGCTAGTTCGTAACTCGGAAACGTTGGTGGGTCTAAGTAATCCACAAACTCTGGACCCAGCAATGAGTCTTGCTGATAAATATTGTTGCTGCAACAACCTCGTCCACATTTCTGAGGCACAAACTTCTCGCTGTAAGCTCCTTCAAGCAATCTTAGCATTGCTGTGTCTTGTTTAGATGATTGGAACTGATTTTTGTCATGCATATGTGGAGAGGAGAACCCTTCTATGTGATTGCGAACATTAAAAGAACTGAGCCGAGCTACAGGGCGGAAAAGCGTTGGAGGATCATTACCTTCTTTCCTAGAAATGCCTTCCCCATTTGTTTTGTCTACGCATTGCTCTTCAGACATTTCCATGGAGGTGTCCTCTTTTCCTTCTGAAGATGCAAGTGGAGTAGTTGCATGGCCACCACCTCCTGAAGACAAAGTTTCTTCTGATGACGCTATCGTATTCGTCGTTCTGTCAAATCCAGAATCTTCCAGGACTAAGTTTCCAGTTCCTATATTCGTCGTCGGGTTTTCAATGTCCATGTATCGACGTCTTAGAGTGGAGTTCCAGTGGTTCTTGATAGCATTATCTGTTCTTCCTGGGAGGAGCTTCGCAATCGCAGCCCATTTGTTTCCATGGATGGCATGTGCTGTGATGATAGCCTGATCCTCTACCTCTTCATAGACCAAACAAAAAAAAGTGTCTGATTTAGTGTTACTGATGAAATGCCATTGAACCAGAGATTTAAGTTGATATGAAAAGAACACAAAACTAGAGAATACACAGCTAATGCACACACTCTTGGAAGCTCGTGCCACGCAACGCCAGATACAAACAAAAATCTACAGCCCTAAACAAACCGTGTTTTGTGAGCAACCATATGACTAGAGGTAGTCAAATGGTGTCCAACCTAACTTTGTTGTTCGTTTGGGATTAAAGAAGAAGATCACAATCAACAAAATCCAAAATTTTCAAACACAGAAAAACACAAAAGCTAAAGGTTATCCTTTTTGTTTTTCTTTCTAGTTTTTTTCAGTTTACATTGAAATGGACAAGTGATTTCGCAGCCAAGTTCACAATTCAATTCCACTTCACAAGCAACCATGATCCATCAACAGTCACTCTCTCAAAAGAAGAGCACAACATGCCGGAACTAAAACGAAAACCCTAGATTCCACAATTCACCACGGGTGATTCGAGATTCAAAAGGGATTGATCACAGGAACAATCCGATCGAAAATCAAATCCCCAATTGAAAATCGAAGACTCGGCAAGGGAGATATACCAGTGAAGGAATTGCGCTTAACGGATGGATCGAGCTGATTACACCACCGAAGACGACAAGACTTGCCTGACCGACCAGGAATACTCCGTGCGATCAAGCTCCAGTTCCTCGGTCCAAACTTCTCAACGAGCTCACTCAACACAACATCCTCCTCCGGCGACCACGGCCCTTTGATTCGCTCTTTCCCTCCCCTTCCGTTCGTCCCTTCCCCAACGAACCTAGCCGCATCTCCTTCTCCCGCGCTGCCGCCTCCACCATCGCCATCTCCTCTGCCACCTGCCAACGCCGCTTCTTCCACATCCCCTAATTCCGTCGTCTCCGATCGTCTCCAAGTGTCTCCCTCCATACGCTTCCTCTCTCTCACCTACCGGACTTAACTGTAAAGCGTGCGTGAAGACACGCTCTCTCTCTTCTATAGATTCGTAGGGCAATTGTTTCGGGATCTTTTTTTTTATTTTTGTTATTACTCTTTCACCCTTCCAAATTACGTTTTACCTTATCACCCTTACTCTTACTTCCTCCTCGATACTTTTTTGGGGGTGATTTAAGTAATTCACTTAAAACGGAAGAGCTTTGGAGGTTGATGACTTTCTGCTATGGCGGGAAATGTCATTAGCGGGACTACGTTCTTTTATTGGGCCTAAATCATTAACTAAATTCGGCCTGCTCAAGCCCCAAACGATATTATATACTGATATTTTATTTTAATTTTTTATGCATGAAACACAAATTGTTTAATGGTCGATGGAAAATGAACTTTTATCTCTACACTTAAATGGGTTTCCCCTAAAAATAAATTAATTAAAAGTCGGCAAAAACAAAATTTTATCCATTTTAGACTTAAGTTTAACACCATTAACTTTATTGACGGAACAAAACAAAATAATATCGTTTTGTTTTTCTTGTCAACCTCAGAATGTTTGACTAAGTAATCACAGTCGATGGATTGGTAAGTATTATTGACAATGAATATATACACAAAAGTGAAGAAATTAGCCGTTGGGGGTAATCAATAGATTCCTAAATTAAATAAAAGAATATATGGCTTTCTTATTCTATTACAGAAGACTGACCAAGATCAGTATGCCACTTAGGCAAAATTTAATAAAATCGTTTTATGTTAATGAACAAAAATCGTCTATTTCAGTTTTTTTTAATACAAAAAAAATCGTATTTTTCATCTTCCATTCTTCTTTGCCAAAACAAAATTTGAGTTGGTAGCAATTTGTGATTCGTGTGGGAAAATATTACTGTTTATTTTCTTTCGTATTTTTAACGTCTCAATTTTGATGTTCGGTTTTGAGGATATTATACATTGCGCGCGTTTTCGTCGTGCACTCTTTGACCAGCTAAAACCGAAATTAATCTCATTAGGAAATATTCAAGATCTAGCAGTTGATTGTTTTGCAAAAGGTTTTGCTTTGTCATTTGTGGTTACAAATTAAAAAGTCAATGATAATCCATCCATTCGCGCGTATGAAATGAGATGGCGAAAGCGTATGAAACCAGTTGTTTATATTATTATACAGACATGATGTTGACAAGAAAAAAAAAATCATACAGAATACAGATATGATCTACACAAAACATATAACACGTTCTCGAAGGAATTGTAAAGCTGACTAAGATGCTTACAAAGTTACAACTTGATGAAAACATGGACCGTTTCTATGCACGTACTAAAATCCTTCATTTTTATACACTAAATATGTATAAGTAGACGAATTAACATCATACTGCAAAAAAAAAAAGTTATTTATGAAATTGATCCATAGTTGAGAGACCACTTCCACGATACTACAACTGTCATATAATATGAGACAAGATCAAGGGGCCTGTGTCTGGAGTGCGTCGCATGTTTTGTTTTTTGCATTTAAAAAAAATATCTTAAGCAATTTTTGGATTCGTTGATTCCTTAATTTTGTCGAATCAATCAACTTTGATCTCATATGATTCTTGGAGATCTTTTTAATTACGGAAGTTAAAATTCGAAAACAATAACAACGAAAAAAGGAACCATTGATTTTTTGTAGTTTATACTTTATCTTTATCAATAGTTAAAGATTTACAAAAAAAAAAAAATCAATTCATTGCTACTTTTTGAAATACATTTTGCGGATGCATATTTTTCAACTTGATCAGTGATATGTCGCTAAAATTGTGGTTGTTACTTAGGTATCAAAATGGATAGGTAGCTATCTATTTTCGACTTGTAATTGGAATTATATTGAATTCAATAAAATGTGAGATTGTTTGTCTTGAGAAGCAAGAATTTGGATGACTTTTGTGATTCTTTAAAAAATGTATAAACTAAATCAATAAACGGACTAATCAACTGTTAGAAATTTAGACAACGACGTCTCTACTAACAGATTGAAAAATACCTATTGGCATAGCTTCGCTAGCAAAAATACGTCAATTAATAATATATATACAAAAACTGAAAAACACATGCACACACGTAGACATATATATATAATATAAAGCCATCAACTCACATATTTGCCATTTAATTGTGGTAATTTTTATACATAAACACATACAGTAGGAAACTTACATTAAAATGAATAATTGATTATAACTTTTATTATTTAAGTTTACATATAACTATTATTAGTAAATATTGGTTATTTGTATGGAACTTTTTATGTATATACAAATATATATCCTATTTTTAATTAATCTTCTAGAGCCGTTTTAATATGTTCACACAAAATATATAATAAAGGAAAAAACGAACTATTGAAAATGAAAAACTATGTGGCAGTAATTAGTCTATGTTTTAATATGATAAAAAAGAAAACTCAGTCAGCAATATATATAAAGAAATACAGAAAACATATATATTATAAGAATCGTTTTGAAGATATATACTTGTATATTGAAACCATTATCTAAGACAACCCAAATTAACATCAAGTGTTTTGCCTCTTGGTTTGTTACCACTTCGAATTCTATAAATTAAGTAGAACAATAATTCTCTCTTCGCTTCAAAATCTCCATAACACATATCTCTTTTTCTCTTTAGCGCTCGCTTCATCTCATCTTTCTCTCTCTAGAGATGGAGGGTGTTAGGGTTTTTCTTCCGTGCGTTCTTCTTCTTTTTGCAATCTCTTCAATAGCTTCTGCAGCCATTGTGGAACACACCTTCAACGTACGTAACCATACATTCTTCCTCCTCTTCTTCCGTCAAAATATATATTCCTTTTTGCATGTATCTTATTAGAACTATATATATCGTTTTATAGACACTCATTTTGGTTATTTTGTATCGGTAACTTACGATATAAGATTTATTATTTGAACATCAAAATCATGTTTTTTGCCATAATTATTTGATTAAACTATAAAGGTAAATCTTAGAATGAGAAATATGAGTTTATTTTATCAAATTGACCAAGCGATCGCTAACGACGTGAGAGAAACTTGGATTTTGCCAGGTACAAAACTTAACGGTATCTCGCCTGTGCAAACGACAAGTGATAACGGTCGTTAATGGAAGCCTGCCTGGACCAGCGGTACGCGTCAAGGAGGGTGACTCGCTCGTTATACACGTCCTCAACAATTCCCCTCACAACATCACAATTCATTGGTACTCACTTAATTTATGGACTATAATTTTATTTTATTTTACAGCATCGTGGACTATATATATAATTAATTAACTTATAATTGATGATTCCGTATTGGTTTTCTTACCTAGCTGTTTCCCATTTTCGCATATATATAATATTGTCATATTCGGTATAACAAATATAGAAACTTCATATCCAAAAAAAAAGAAAATATACAAACTTGGGGAGAAGTCACTTCGGTTTTGATTTGTTTTTTATTTATGGATTTTAGGGTTATGAAATTACAAGAACCAAACTGAATTTTATTTTCTTTTTTTGTTCAGTGAATACAATTTCAGTTTTGGTTTATGGCCATGTTTGAAATCACAAGAACCAGACTAATATCCACAAAAAGAATGATTTTCAACAAAAAGAAAAATTATGTTTTATTTGTTTGTCTATTTTAAGTTCGATTCAGATTCATGTACTTATTCGTATATCGAATGAAGTTAAATAAAATAATTCGAATTAAGATTAATTTGCTTTCGTTTGGGGGAGCTAATTTTCGAAATTACTGATTAGACGATTTTAACAAAACCAGACATATATATTAGAAACTATTTTGAACGAAATACAAATTTAATCTAATCTAATTCAGTTTCGTGAAACACATGTTTATTTCAATTTGGTAAGAATTTCAAACAAAATGTGTTTTTTTCTCTCCTTTTCGATTTCCGTATATACCTTATTTTTTTTGGTGTGCGAATGATTTCCGTATATACATTTGAAGAAATTAATTAAGAAAATAAAACACAATAATCCGAATCAAAATTCATTTGGGTTGTACGTATTGGTTAGGTTATCAAAATACCAAAACAAAATTGATCCCGTCCATGCTTGTAATTTTTTGCCGTCTCATTGACCACCCATACTTAAAACTTCAAATCCTAGTGCCAACTAATTAATTCGTCAGTCAAGAAGATCATATACATTTTTTAATACAAGCCATACTAATTAATGAATCATAGTGTTTAAAATAACAATATCTTAATGTATTGCGTACACGCAGGCACGGGATATTCCATAGACTCACGGTTTGGGCGGATGGACCGAGTATGATAACGCAGTGCCCAATCCAGCCTGGCCTTAGCTACGCTTACAGGTTCAACGTCACCGGCCAAGAAGGTACCTTGTGGTGGCACGCACACGCGTCTTTCCTACGCGCCACCGTATACGGTGCTCTCATTATCCGCCCTAAATCCGGTCACTCTTACCCGTTTCCCAAACCACACAAAGAAGTTCCCATCTTATTCGGTACGTACGTCTCAACTCAATAATAATTTTTGTTTTATTATTATTTAATTGATATCAAACTATTTGATCGAACTGTGCACACGTTATTAGTTCAGTTGGTGAATGAATAATGATGCGAAGGATGTTGGTCCTTGCCTCTTTTAAAATTTAAACTTCTATATATACGTCATGATCAGTATTGGCCAAAAGTCTCCCATAATTTTAACTAACCGAAAATAGTAATAATATTATTAGTTTTGTAATATTAAACAGGTGAGTGGTGGAACACCGATGTAGTCGCACTAGAGGAGGCCGCAATCGCCACCGGAGTTCCTCCAAACAATTCCGACGCTTATACGATCAATGGCCTACCTGGAAACCTATATCCATGCTCCAATGACAGTAAGTCAAAAGAATTTTACAATTTAATCACTGCAACTTTCATCTAGCTATTTAGAATAACAATCGAATAATGAGAAACTTTAGCAACTATTGATTAAAATACTAAATGACACTCTTTATATTCATGTTATATATTTTATTAAGGCTCCCTTTTATTAGTTTACGAGTGATGGAATGCTGGGAACTAAAAAGTATATGCACTAAATAACCATATAGTGGAGATTTAAATAAGTTGATATTGTTTACATGCATGTTCTTTAACTTTTTTTAAAAAAATTACGTGTTATATATTGGTAAAATAACGTGATAAAATCACATGCTATTTTTTTTTGTAATTTAAAAGAAAAGAAAAGCACATTAAACGTAAAAGTTGTTTTCACCGCATGAATAAACATTACGCAATATATATAAGAGAATAAGGGCACCTCCAACGGGAGGTTCTTAAGAAATAAAATGGGGTTCTTAACCAAAAAAAAAAAAAAAATTAATTAATTATGAACAGTGTAAGAATCGGTTCTTAAATAAGAACTTTTAGAACCGGTTCTTAAGAGGGGTTCTTACACTGTTCATGCCACGTGTCAACCCCTAATTCGCCAGATTTTTTTTTTTTTGCCAGATTTTTTTTTTTGCCATATTTTCTTAACATTAACTTTAAAAAAAAAATTCTTAACTTTTTTTTAAAAAAAACTTTTTCATAACTTCAATTTTAAAATTCTAAACTTTTTTTTACATATTAATGAATTGGAATTTTTACTTATTAATTTTTTTTTTAAGATTCTAAAATTCTAAACTTTTTCTTCCTGAAACTTCGACAATATTTTGTACGTTTTAAATTTCATAAAATGCAATAAAATTTTGGTTTTATAAAATATATTATGTTTATAATTTAATTTACAAAATAAATTAAAATTAAGAAAATTAATTAAAAAAAAAGAAGTTAAGAACCCCAAATGAGGTTCTACCATTGGAGGAGTCAAACTCAAAACTTAAATTTTTTTAAGGGGTTCTACCATTGGAGATGGTCTAACATGCTATATATTTTCACAAAATCCATGGATAACCATTTATTTTTTTTGTTTTGAAATGAAAATAGCAATGTTTAGCCTAGACGTGGTGAAAGGGAAGAGATACTTACTCCGCATCATAAACGCGGCAATGAACATACAAATGTTTTTCAAGATAGCCAATCACAGGCTGACAGTTGTCGCCGCCGACGCAGTCTACACCGAGCCTTACGTCACTGACGTCATCACCATCGCACCTGGCCAAACCGTCGACGCGCTCCTCCACGCCGACCAGTCCATCGGCTCCTCGTACTACATGGCTGCTCATCCTTACATCAGCGCACCCACCGTCCCATTCCCCAACACCACCACCAGAGGCGTCATCCACTACGCCGGCGGCGCGTCGAAAACACCGCGGTCGAAGAGCGTGTTGATGCCGAAGCTGCCTTCCTTCTTCGACATCCCAACGGCTCACAGATTCTACTCCAATCTGACCAGTTTGGTCGGCGGACCCCACTGGGTCCCAGTGCCTCGCCACGTGGACGAGGAGATGCTCGTAACCATCGGGCTGGCGCTAGAGGCCTGTCCAGATAATACAACGTGTCCGAAATTCTCTGCTTCGATGAACAATCACTCCTTCGTCCTACCCAAAAAGCTATCCATCTTGGAAGCGGTTACCAACGGCGTCGACGGGATTTTCACGGGGGATTTTCCAAACCAGCCTCCGGTTAAGTTCGATTACACGGATCCGAACATAACCCAGACAAACCCGGGACTTTTGTTCGCCCCAAAATCAACGAGCGCTAAGATCTTGAAATTCAATTCGACGGTGGAATTGGTGATGCAGAACCATGCGCTTCTCGCGGCGGAGAGCCATCCGATGCACCTCCATGGATTCAACTTCCACGTTCTGGCTCAAGGGTTCGGTAACTATGACCCGACCCGTGACCGGAGCAAGTACAATCTCGTTAACCCGCAACTCCGTAACACATTGGCCGTGCCAGTTGGTGGATGGGCCGTGATCCGTTTCACAGCCGATAACCCAGGTATCCAATTCTTTGTACCAAGAATCTCATGTGTATACTGGTTTAGTACATTACATGGCTCTATATATATTGTTGATACATGAAACTGAGATTCTGGAAACATTGTTCAGGTGCGTGGATTTTGCATTGTCATATCGATGTTCACTTACCATTTGGATTAGGGATGATCTTTGTGGTTCAGAACGGACCGACGAAGTCGACCACCTTGCCACCGCCACCACCGGATCTCCCGAAATGTTAAACAAGAAATAAAGGGTTTTCTTGAAAAACAATCAGATTATTTTAGGGTAAGAAAAACAAAATCTGGCTCAAGACTGATTGCCATTTGTTTTTATTTGCTCTCTCATATTTATTTTGATGCAGTCGATAATTCAAAAAAATTAAATTGAATTTGTAGTCCATCCAAATGTTGTAAAGTGTGATTTATATAGTGTCCCTTTTTTTTTGGTTCAGCTTCCCAACTTTTTATTTAATACTCTTGGAAGCGTCTAAAGCGAATCAAACAAACAGTTATACAATAAAAAAAAACTTTTTTTCATAGGATAAAAAAAAAAAAAAACGATTTGGCATCAGTTTTAAACATATCAATAAATCGTGACATAAAAAACCCAATGAATCGTAGCCTGGCTGAAACCAAATGAATTAACTTGGAAAGAAAAAATGATCTTAATTTTGTTAGTTAATCAATGTTTCTGTTAAAAAAATAGTGTCTATAAAACTCAGAACATACTCAATACAGAATAAAATTGCACTCTTCAAAAGTTTATCACAATCTTTTTTTTTGTTTCGTCTGGATATTTTCCATTATATAATACCAAAGCGAAATACAAAGGTAGGATACGGTTTTAATACACAACGCCGGCGGAATAAGAATATATCCCCAGAAACAAAGCCGGCGGAAAATAAAATTTCTCCAGAGACAAAGCCCTATGAAAAGGAATCAAAAGTACTAAAAGTTTACTAGAACCATTAATGAAACAAAGATACTAAACCAAACAGCTGATCTGAAACTCACCTACGATAATTTCTAAAGAACATGTAAACACCGGAGCTGAACCAAAAGATAAGAGAATCGGGAAGAACCAAAACCGAAGCTTGAACTGAACCGAACTCCAAAGCACAGCAGCACCGATAGAGAAACAAACGCAGGGCTGAAACAAGATCAGAACCGATAACTACTCCAAACACGCTACTCAATTAGGATGATGCACTCGAGCAGACAAAGGCACAAAACAATGAAACTTTGTAACTCCGATTGGGGATATGCCAAAAAGGATCACCAACACTTACACACGGACACACGCAAACCAACCTCAGCCATCTACAGACAAAAGATCAGTCACCGCCACGCAAGAGAAGAACTGAAGAACGAAACCACTGCATCGTCTTGAAGCCTAACCTCAGAACCCAAAAAGCTTAAGAAAAAACCTAGTAGATGCCTCCACAGCAGAAATAGGTGTTGGTGATCTAAAAGCAATTAAATATATACAAAATAAAAAACAAGAAATAGGTGTCATATTGAATTTAACAAGATCTGTAATGAATACTTCGCTCGGTACATTTACTCCGGTTTAGACTCATACCGGTATTGGAATTTTACCGGTTCCCGCTAAAATGTTTCCAGAGCATTATCCTAAAAAAATCAGAACATACAAAGCTGAGAATTTTATCGACCGAATTTTCCGACAAATGATGCAGCTGCAAAGGGGACTTCTTCAATGGAGTCGAAGCAGCTTAATTCCGTCGATTAACACGGCAATTAATAAAAGCCATCTCTCTATCTCCGCCTGTGTCGTCGAGCGGAACCACCAGTTGACGGCGAGGGAGAGGCGGCAGCTCCGGAACGAGCGGCGGGAGAGCAAATCGGGGTATAGTTGGCGAGAAGAAGTCGAGGAGCGTCTGATTAAGAAACCTAAGAAACGGTATGCGTCCTGGACGGAGGAGCTGAATCTGGACACTTTGGCTGAGTCGGGTCCGCAATGGTGGGTGGTTAGGGTTTCGAGACTTCGAGGTCAGGAGACTGCTCAAGTCTTAGCTCGAGCTCTGGCTCGTCAATTCCCTGAGATGGAATTCACGGTAATTTCATTTACTGGATTTATGGTTATATTGTGTGATCTTGACTTTGGAAATTTGACAATGAGATGAGATTAAAAAAAAATGTATCTGTGAGAATTGTTGAGAAAAATCTAAACAGTTGTTGATTGGTATGTGTAAAGGTTGTTTGAAAATCTTAACTTTCCTGAAATTGACTTCAAATTTTTTATTTTTTTCTTAAACTGGATTTGGTTAATTGTGTGATCTTGAGTTTAGGAAAAAATGAATTCAACAAACATAGCAGACGTTGAGAAAGTTCATTAATTGATGTTGAAAAAAGTGGCTTTCGAATTTCATGTTTCAGGTTTATGCTCCAGCTGTTCAGGTGAAGAGAAAGCTAAAGAACGGTACTTTATCTGTTAAACCGAAACCCGTGTTCCCAGGCTGCATTTTCATCAGATGTATATTGAACAAAGAGATCCATGACTCCATAAGAGAATGTGATGGAGTCGGAGGTTTCATAGGTTCAAAAGTTGGAAACACGTGAGTATTATCACTCTCACTCTCACTCTCTGTGTGTGCGTAATAGTCTGTGAGTTGGTTTGTATCTGCATTTTTGCAGCAAGAGACAGATTAATAAACCGAGACCGGTAGACGACAGTGATTTGGAAGCCATTTTCAAACAAGCAAAAGAAGAACAAGAGAAAGCAGACAGTGAGTTCGAGGAGGCACAACGAGCTGAAGAAGAAGCGAGTATAGCCTCGCAGAAACTTCTCGCATCTAATTCAGATGTTATCGAGACTGTAGAATCTCTCCCGGAAACTATACCGAAAAGAGCCCCGAGAAAAGCTACTCTTGTTGCTGAAACAAAGGATCCAAAGGGGAAGAAGAAGAAGCTTGCTGCTGGTTCTACAGTTCGAGTTCTATCAGGGACGTTTGCGGAATTTGTAGGCAACCTAAAGAAACTAAACCGTAAAACCGCAAAGGTAGTAACTAATTTTTTATCCCCTTGTGTGAATAAAAAAAGCTGATTAACTTTCACAAATGTGTTTGTTAAGATGTCTGTTTATGAATGGTTGCAGGCAACGGTGGGATTTACTTTGTTTGGGAAGGAGACTCTAGTAGAAATTGACATCAACGAACTTGTTCCTGAGATTTAGTCTTAAAATTGTTCACAAAATGTGATTTTTTTGGTTTGAGAAAAAAATGCATTATTGCTCTCCACATGTTTGGATGCGCCTGTGTTCTGTTAAAATTTGCCATGCGGACACAATGACGTCGTTTTGTTATTCCTTAGAAAAACAAGTTAGACAAAAATGTGGGGAAGATACATGAGCCGTCAGATCAGTAATATGAATTTGGGCCCAATTTGGGGGAAAGTCCAATATCACTGAAATAAACAAGAGCCGTCAGATCAGTAATTGAGTAAGCAAAAACGAACCGTTAGATTTAGATCGCTGAAAAAACCCTAGATTCATTTATCCTCTGGGCTTCGTCAAGTATAAAACGATTGAAACGAAAACCCTAGTCTCTTTTATCTCCGTCGAACTCTTTCTAGGCAGAGGCAATCTAGTTTTATCCTTTTGAGTAACAATGGTGAAGGCAACAAAGGCGGAGAAGAAGATCGCGTATGACGCGAAGCTATGTCAGCTCGTCGACGAGTACACCCAGATCTTGGTCGTCGCCGCCGATAACGTCGGGTCGACTCAGCTACAAAGCATCAGGAAGGGTCTTCGTGGAGACTCAGTGGTGCTCATGGGAAAGAACACTATGATGAAGCGTTCGGTTAGGATTCACGCTGAGAACACCGGAAACACTGGAATCACGAATCTGCTTCCCCTCCTTCAGGTCGATTTCCGTTTCTCGAAAAATGTTTTGAGATTTTCTCGGCGCTTTTGCGTGTGTAGAATTTAGATTGTAATTGCGATGGTTCTGTGTTTGTTTTTTAGGGAAACGTTGGTTTGATCTTCACCAAGGGTGACCTCAAGGAAGTAAGCGAGGAAGTTGCCAAGTACAAGGTTGGTTAATTGATCCTGTCCATTTTTGATAAATCTGGTTAGCAAATGTTTAATTTCTTATGTCGGCATGAATGATTTCTTTCTTGCATTTCTGTTTGTATTTGTTTAGTTTCACCAACTTGTGTAGTGGATTGTGTTAATATTCGATGCTGTCTTGATGTTATATTCGATTGTAATGGAAGTCATGATATGTCTTATATTATGAACAGGTTGGTGCCCCTGCTCGTGTGGGTTTGGTTGCCCCAATTGATGTGGTTGTCCAACCTGGAAACACCGGTCTCGATCCATCCCAGACATCTTTCTTCCAGGTTTGCTTAATCATTCATTGTAATACTTGACTTGTTTCATTTGAATACAAAATCTGAAGTTGTTGAAACATGATTGTGTTTTTGGATTTTTAGGTGCTTAACATCCCAACTAAGATTAACAAGGGTACAGTCGAAATCATCACACCTGTAGAGCTCATCAAGAAAGGTGACAAGGTTGGTTCTTCTGAGGCTGCCCTTCTAGCCAAGCTTGGCATCAGGCCGTTCTCATATGGTCTCGTTGTCCAGTCGGTTTATGACAATGGCTCAGTCTTCAACCCAGAGGTTCTTAATCTTACAGAAGATGACCTTGTTGAGAAGTTTGCTGCTGGTATCTCAATGGTCACTTCCTTGGCTCTAGCTGTCTCTTACCCTACCCTTGCTGCTGCGCCGCATATGTTCATCAATGCGTACAAGAATGCCTTGGCTATCGCTGTTGCCACTGAGTATACTTTCCCTCAAGCAGAGAAGGTCAAAGAGTTCTTGAAGGTTAGTCATTGAATTGTTTAAGATATCAAGTTTTGAGTACTGTATTGCTCTTGTTAATGCTAAATCTCTGGGCATAATTTTTAATGCAGGATCCTAGCAAGTTTGCTGTTGCTGCTGTGTCTGCGGATGCTGGTGGTGGTGCTCAAGGTGGAGTTGCCAAGGTAGAGGAGAAGAAGCAAGAGGTAGTAGAAGAATCAGAAGATGAAGACTATGGTGGTGATTTCGGTTTGTTCGATGAAGAATAGATTATATCTATTAAGGTTACCTTTATGTCGATGCTATAAGTGTTGCTTCGTTTGTAGTATGATAATCTCAGTTTTCTTGATTTTGGCCAATTCAGATTTATGCTATGTCTTTTTTGTTTGGAAATGTTTCGTTTTTTGAGTTTTGATAATTTCTTTAGTCTTCACTCTTATCTATTTTTTTTTGCTCGATATGTTTGATTGCCTTGCACAGTTGCGCAAGTATTGTTGGTCAAAACAAAAGTTCTATAATGAGACTTTTGGTTTTATTAAGGATACCTTACATATATACGCCATAATCTGAATAGCGTTACCATAAAGAAATCGTATGAAACAAATCGTAGTATATATGATTCTATAAGCATTTTTCTAATGGCGTGCGTATAGATATTTCAGAGAAAGTGGGCATAGTCTATAAGGATTTTTCAAAAAGAAAATATTATTATTTTAATATAATTTTATTATATAATTAAATTTTAATTTTAAAACAAAAATTGAACAAACCAATGAGAGACAAGTGGCTTAAGAGTCTCTCATAGGTTTCTTAAAGTCTCTCATTTGAGAATGAGTTTCTTAAAATCTTTCATTTGAGAAACCCATCTCACTCTCTTTCTTTTTTTAATTTTTTTAATGTGAGAAATCCATGTGAACAACTACCATTAATAATGCTCTAAGAGGGCTAAACAGAGTAAATGGATTGATAATGGATACATATCAGAAATGGCATTAAATGCACAATCCTAGTCAGCAACAACTATGAGAGAAGAGAGAATGCTTTGTGCATTGGCTTTGGGTGCAATATGTGTAGCCTTAGGGGAAATGTTGGCTATGTATCTCTGGGCAATATGCAGTGTGAGGTGGTCAATGGTGTTACTGTTGAAGAAGGCAAGAAGTAGTGAGAAGTTGTTTTGGTTTGGTTTAAGAAGGTTGTATTGTGTTTGTAGTGTGAATGTAGAGTCTTCTTCCGCTTCCTTCTGTGTTATCTTTCTTTAGTGTTACTTCTATTTGTTTCGTCAGTTGCAGGTTTCACATGTAAAATCTCTATGAAAAAGAAGCCGTAGTAAGCTGATTGATCTTGCGAAATTAACTTAGCTGTTGATGACTATCCTGATCCATTTGCAATATGGGTGCTGCATTTAACATCTTTTCAATTTCTGGATTAGAATCAAGAATCAAGCCCCACTGTCTTCTTCTCACTTTGATGTTATTGCAACAGAGGAATGTGAACAACGTAATAAAAGACTTTGTTCAGCCATCTCGTGAACGTAATACATATTTCTAGAAACAACACAATATTCATATGTATCATCAGTTGCCATTAATAAGTCGCTTATATGTCAAGGAGGAAAGCAGATGTTATGTGAATTCACATCTAACCTCAACATGGGACACAGACAAGAGGTGTCAAGGAGGTAAGCAGATATTATAGATCCATACAAAATGTTCTTAAAAAGTTCATTCTCTGACCTTTAAATTGCTCCATACGAAATGTTTTTTGAATTTAATTCTCTAACCTAATCACTAGGAATCATCTGGAGAGCAACCGGCATGGTAAGCTTCACAAACGTCGAGGTTGACTTCACCAGTTTTGACCACAAGAGGCAATTCTTGGTAAGCGCGGTGTAGAGGAGGTAGGATTAAAGCAGACCTTTTATCCATGGCTAATAGCCTTCCACATTTACTGCATCAGAAGATAGGTGACAAGTTTAGTCCATGGAAAACACGAGTTCTAGAACATTGCAGAAGAATTACAGAGACTGGCTTACTACCTGCACGGTTTGCTAAACAGGGATTCAAAACTGCAAATCCATAGCTGCATTAGAGAAAGGTGTTAATTAACTTCCATGGATCCAAAACAAAGAAATCTTTCATGTTATCCAGAGACCGATGAGTCCTTGTAAAATGCCTTACCAGAAAAGAGTAGAGAGGAGTTCCGTCTCCTGTACCAAAGCCGAGGAAATATTGCAAGGCTGTAGCAGCATGTTCCTGCAAAAAAATTTAATTAATGCAAAATCTAAATCAATAAAATTCATAAAAATTTATATGTGACGCCAATTGCGGTCTCTGTTACCGTGATGTGTTTGTAAACATGATAAACCGAGAAGCCTCTTGCATGTAAGTAGCTACCTCCCTGTAAGGAAGGAAAGGGTGAAGTAAAAAGATTCATTTGAAAATCAATCTAATGCAGGGAGTTTGGAAGTTAATTACCTCATCTGGAGAGAAGAATGCAACTGCATCTGGATCAACGGAACCAGCTGGATTCAACGAGACTATAGCTCTGAATACAGATGGTACTGATAATTCAATTACAGCAACCTTATCAACAACTTCCGCCTGTAGCCCTGATCTCAGCTTGCTAGAACTCTGGAAAATAGGTTTCGATGCTTCTGTCGGATCATCACTACCTGACACAGGTAAAGAATTAGCTCTTTTCAGCCAGCTCAACCGCCCATAAGTAGACACCTTCACATTCGGGACCAGCTTCTCTAAACTCGATTGTATATCTGGCAACGTTTTGTAGTCAACCGGATCCTCTCTTCCATGTTCCAATAGTGAATGGGAGGCACGACGTTTTTTTGATCGTGGTTCCATCTTTAGTCCATCGTCAATGTGAGGAAAGAATCGTCTTTTCTGATCCGTGAAGGCCTTGAGAGCTAACCTAGAGTAATTAAGAGTCATATCGACATATTATGCACCCAGAAGGAAAACATCATTCACAACAGAAGAGCAAATGGAGAATGCATGAGATGATGGAAAACAGAAACCACAATCCACCAGGAGGAACTAACAGCCAAATCTAGTTCGTAGTCTGGGACCTAAAACCCTAATTATGCTCGAACTCATTAGGAATAATGTCATACCTGGTTCTATCTACAGCAGACGCACCAGCTTGGCCAGCAAGCTGTCTCTTCCAAGCATAGGCAACGACTGCGCCATCTGGACAGACGAGTGGCATGTGAAGACCCCATGAGTTACTTCTTGACCGGAGAGATTCAGTGAGAACTCCAGATTCTTCCAGCTTCTTCCCTGATCCAATAAACATGATCAAATCCCTAGTCTAGAGAAAGAATAATCGATACAAATGAAATCGAATTCGTTTCGAATGTAAGCACCGATTAGTCGGAGATCCTGAAGGTGTTGACGCATGGAGGCGTCTTCTCTGAGGAAGAGCTGAAGGGGAATGTCGGTGTGGCGAGGGTGCGAAGCGACGAACATGGCTTCAAGGATACGGTCGGCGCCGAGGCGGATATCGGCGATAACTCTAGCCGCTTGATTAAGTCGATCCATGGCCTGAGCCACCTGCTTCGGCGGCGCGTCCAATTCCGAATCCGACTGATTGTTCGCCGCCTCGGCCGAATTCAGGAGAAGTTGGGATTGATGTAACGGCTGCATAAGCAGTGATTCAAGGATCAAACTATCTCTCTCTCTTTCTCTCTCGGTTTCAATTTGATTCAGTGAGCTGTGATCTCCTCGACAGCAAATTCAATTCGATTCGATTCAGTGAATAATCCCGGGCTGAGATTTACACGTTCAAAATCCGCGTTTGTGATTTATAGGAGGTGGAAACGCCAGACGCACTTTATAGCTTTAGCGTTCCAAACCTTTTTTTGTATAATTGAACTGCAAAGCAATAATTGTTCATTTTACATGTTGATAATATATATATATATATATATATATAAAGTAAGCTTTTCTCTCTTCTCATGCTCCCACTTCAGCATCCAAAAATTTAATACATATACCAAATATATATATTAATTATAAATTTG
>PKML01070578.1:419555-447384 GCA_002933935.1 Eutrema yunnanense | reverse complement strand
AAAAAAAATAAAAATAAATGTAACTACAACAGGAGAAGAAAATAAAAGCTTTGTATATGCAAAATATATATCATGTGATGTAAATATATTTCAATTCTCATAATAATTATCATCCATTAATACAATAGTTTTCCCTAGAATTTGAAAAGACACTTACTTAATAGAAGATATATTATATTGAATTAATCTAAAGAAATTTCAATTTAATAATTTACTTTTATTAGTTTATTTATATAATTTTAAAAAAACTATAGAATTTAATGTTTATAAATTATGGATTATATTTATTCTAAATAAAATCAAACAAATGTTGTGACTTCAAACAATCAGTTATATATGGAAATATTTTCAACAAAAATAAAAGAAAAATAGACTTATGAATCACAAACATATTGCACACATAAATAGGGTTAAAATCATACATGAAACACTCCAAAAATAATAACTTCACATGAAACAAAATAAAAAAAATTATTATGCAACTTTAAAATGTAAATATCTTCCCTTTAAAATGTAAAATTGATTACCAAAGAAAAAAAGAGGTAAAAATGTGTACCATCCAATAAATAAACACATATATGATCATAATTAAAATAAAAAAAAACAAATACACATATCTTCAGTTGATAGAGATAATTAAATTAACTACGAGACCAAATAAAATAAAATACCATTAGATTAAAAAAATTGTTTACCACGTCTGCACGTATCACACCCTTTGTGTTTGATATCATCACATTTTGCATCATTCTAGCATCCGTTTCATATAGGTTTCGAGTCATTTACATGAAGTTCATGATACTTCTTTAGCATTTAGGTCATTTTAGGAATCTAGTGTGTCTACATTCAGTCCTAGAGAGTCCTTGCATGTTTTGGATCGTATTTCAGGTGTTAAACGAGGAGATTCGAGACCCGAGGAAAGGAGACAGAGACCACACCGAGCATCGATCGATACCAGGCGTAACACCGAGTATCGATCGACACCGAGGAGTGACATCGGTACTTCAGGGGATTACACCGATGCCACTACTCGGTGTCACAGCTCGGTATTGCCACAGGAAGATCCCGGGGGAAAAAGTCCTTAATACAGAGCAGTGATACCGAGGAGTGACCTCGGTATCCATTGAAGAAGAAGCCCCAATACCGAGACCACTGCTCGGTATTGGCTCATCGGTGTAAAAACCCAGGCTCAATACCGAGCAGTGATACCGAAGTATGTCCTCGGTATCGATCGATACCGAGCAGTGATACCGAGGTGTGTCCTCGGTATCGATCGATACCAAACATTTTATCCATTTAAACCGGGTCGGTACCCGGTTTGTCCCGGGTCGACCCGGTTCGTCACTATTCACTATTTAAGCCCAAAAACCTAATTTGGAAGGGCTAAGTCTTTTTCTAAGCAAAAACCCTCTCTAAGAGTGATTTGTAAGAGATTGATCCTTTTAATTTATGCAATTTGAGTATTGTTTTCTTGATTTAATCCATCTATCTTCTACTTTCTAATCATTCAATCATCTTGATCATGAACTTTAACACTTCTTTCCTTGGATTTGTTAAACCCATGATGATTAGTGAGTAGTCTTAAAGATCTTGGGATGAGGTTGATTAGGGGGATCTAGGGTTTAATTAGTGGTGTTTAGGATTAGATAATCTTATATTCCTTCTTGTCTAGAGTCCCTAATGCTAGATCTAGCTTGAAAGAGTGGGTCTAGATCACAAGGCATTTCATGAACACCAAGTGTTTGATGAAATGCCAAGACCAAACTAGACAAGAGATTTATGTTCCTAACCTAAGACATTAGTTGTTTAGGGTATATCTTTGGTTGATCTTGTTATGATTCTTAATGCTTGCTAATTGTTAATCCACAAATGATGATTTGCTAATGGACTTGATAATTAGCATAGTGATTAGTTGCTTGAAAGAGAACTAATCTAGATTAGAGATCTATTGCCTAGGGATTAGCTTCTTGAGTAAATGAACACCACTAGTTGAACTTGGATCACCTTATATCATTAACCTTATCTCTTGTTCCGCTTTTATTATTTGGATTACATCTTGTTTAGTTGTTTTACTTGCTTAATTTGGATACTTAATAACAAAACTCCCTTTAATTAGCTTAACTCGCTTTAAGTGCCTTGCATTCTTAGTGATTAGGATTACTTCCCAATATTGGATTCGATAACCTCTTACTACATCGTTTAGAGGGTATTGATACCTCTTTGGATTGCAAAATCCTTGTATCAGTGTTTGAAATTGAAAGTGAAATCTCACCGGCGATGGGAGAAGATATCGGAGAAGACGAGGGTTTTAGAGCAGTGGATAATGTTTTTTACAGGATAATCCTATTCACAATAACTCTCTCTCTCTCTCTCTCTCTCTCTCTCTCTCTCTCTCTTTAAATGTTTGAATCGACGTTCGACCCCATATTCTTATATTTTTCCAAATCGGTTCATATTATCTCAAATGTTCCCATTAATCTATACATCTACGATAATTTTGATAGTAAATTAGTGATAAAAATTAAATCGTTTTTCAAATAAAATTAGATTCATTTTGTAGTCACCAACACTGGATCATCGAAGATGAATAATAGTAAATTCTGAACATTTTATTAGTATTCGGGTTTTAGGTAAAAATAGATAAAAATACAGTGACTTATTTTGAAGTATTTTTTTTAAAGTTCGGAGAATTTTAAATTCACAAAACTAACTTTTCTTTTATTAGTATTCGAAATAACTTTCAGACTATACAAAACTAACCATATTTCGAAGTATTTCTTTTATTAGTATTCAGTTGGGTTAAAAAATATACAATTTTCTAAACTTTAAAATGACTAAAACTTAACTTTTAAAAACCAACTAATTGAATAAATAGTCAACTAAAAAAAATTCAAATTGTGGATCACTCACTAAACAAATACATAAATAAACATAAAATTAAGAAAGGAAAAAAAAATTAAGAATAAACAATCTACATTTCTTAAACTAATAGAAACAAATCCATTAACAAAATTGTGTTCACGTCCGCGCGTAGTGCGGATCACATACTAGTCCAGAAATATATTTATCTTCTCTAAATTTAAAATTGATTTCAACCTGTTGGATTAACTTAGGAAGTAAATGATTATTTAATATATTTTAATTGTCTACAAGTTTGACATCTGTGTATTATTGCAACATGCAATTTACAATCAAGAGGATAAGCAATGTTAAAACACATTAACCGAACAAATGTAATGGCCTTTTCTTCTTCTCGAGTTTGTGTTGTTTTTCCCAAAAAAATAATAATTCTAATTGGAACGTAATTAATAAAATAATAATAACAATCGTTATAAGTTTTGTCCAAGTAATAAAAGTTACTATATCTTTTGTCTCCACAATATTACTACATCCGTTGTATTTTTACTCTTTTTCCCTGCCATTTGGTAAATTAGCCCTCATCAAAACTGTGTAAGGTTAGGTTAATACACTTATTATCAACGGATTATTTGTATTTCTCATTTTTGGTTACTAATAAATGTTTGCCTCGACTGACCAAGTATATATTGAAGACTTCGTCAGATTCTCTCTCTCTCCTTTCTCAACTACTATCATCTCTCTCTCTCTCTCTAGGGTTTCGATTTCATTTTTCTCCCACTGAACCCGCGATTGAACTGACTTCACTGTCTTTCGCCATCTTCGATTGATTTCCTCGGCATCGACGAAGCTTCTTGTTTCAAAGAACCCTGTATGTTGCTTCCGATTCGCCGGAAGCTTTATGTTCCTTAGGTGATTCCTCGGATATTGGATGCTCTCGGTGAGTTTTCACACTTGTTAGTGACACGCCTGGTTTCCTTTCGGGATGTTTTCGAGAAGTGGACGAATTTGAAATGTCCGGCTGAGATTTCGTTGATTCGTCGCTTCTAGGGTTTTTTCTCCTGTTTGGTAGCTGAGAAATGTCCGAGAAGGAAACCGATATTGTTATGTTAACCTCTTGCTCTGCTTTCGATCTTATTTGCTTCAATTTTAGAGAAGAGATTTTGTTTCTCGCTATAGAGAGACTTGGGAAGGGATTTTGAGTTTGCATTACTTTCCTTTCTGGTCTGTGTTGCCTTTATCCCGCGGCTGCTAATATTTTGCTTTTCTCATTCCTTCAGACATGACTTAGGCAGGTTAATGCTTTTCATTTGCCCTTGAATGGTTGCTACGATGGACCTAAATGCTTCACCTCAACCCGAAGAAGATGAAGAACCCTATGTGAGACATCTAGAAGACTATTCGTCACGTGATGACCGGATAGAATCTGCGGTTGAAATAGCAAGACGGGTACTATTAATTTTCCACACTCTGCTAACAATGAACTAAAATTCATAGCATCTCCACATAATTTCTTATTTGCCCTGAGCCTGAGGATGGATTATGATTCTGTTTCAGGAACGTGAAGAGAGAAGGAAACGAATGAGATATGACAAGCCAACGCATAACTCTCAGCCAGTTTTCCGTGATCAATATTACCAGAATCGAAATACCAAAGCTTATGATAGATACAAGATCCCTCAAGGTGATATTCATTCGCCAAATTAATTCTTTATCATTTTTTTGGCTATTATTTACTCCCTAGTGTATAAACGGCTTCTGAACATTTTTGGCTAGTATTTGTCTTTTCTTCCCGTTTAGGGAAATGCTTTAAATAGGGTGACTCTTTGACAGCCTGTCCAATATTACAGGTTGGCTAGATTGCCCTTCTTCTGGGAATGAGATAGGATTCATCGTTCCTTCAAAAGTCCCCCTGAATGAATCTTACAATAATCATGTACCTCCTGGAAGTAGATACTCTTTTAAACAGGTGACCCATAACCAGAGGATAGCTGGGAGAAAGGTAATTTTTGGAATCTATTTGTCCTTACTTCGTTGAAAATACGTGTATGTATCATTGTCTATTCAACACTAGTATGTCCATGATCTAAGTTTTTTTTTTGTGTAATGTCACTGTCTTTTTCAGCTTGGTTTAGTTATTGATTTGACAAATACAACTCGTTACTATTCTACAACAGACTTAAAGAAAGAAGGCATTAAGCATGTTAAGGTAAATGGAATACATACCGTCTATACCCATATCCTCCATGACAGTTGTAGGAGATTGCTTTATTTTTAGTTCTTTGCTTGTAGATTGCATGCAGGGGTCGTGATGCAGTGCCAGATAATGTGTCTGTCAACACGTTTGTCAATGAGGTATATGTTTTTTGTTGTCAGATTCCATGAATCATACTTGTTTACCTGAAGTTGTATTTTATTTTCTCTTGATGTTCTTATAAGAGCAATTTTGTCTACTGTTAGTAGCTCACTCAAGAAAATTGTCTTCAGGTGAATCAGTTTGTCCTAAATCTAAAACACTCAAAGAAGTATATTCTCGTCCACTGTACACATGGGCATAACCGGACAGGGTTTATGATAGTTCATTATCTTATGCGATCTGGGCCGATGAATGTCACACAGGTGAGTTTTTCATTTCTTGTTGCATCTGTGCACTTTATGTACCTCCTAAGAGTAAAGATTCTTATCATATGATGGTTTTTGTCAGGCATTAAAAATCTTTTCCGATGCCCGCCCCCCTGGGATATATAAACCAGACTATATTGATGCGTTATACTCGTTTTATCATGAAATAAAACCGGAGAGTGTTGTTTGCCCATCAACTCCGGAATGGAAGAGGTCTACCGAGCTTGATTTAAATGGTGAAGCTTTACCAGATGATGATGATGATGATGGCGGTCCGGCTGGTCCTGTGCAAGTAAGCTCGGTGCTAACCAGTGATTGTTTATTTAGCTGATCACCTATATACAAAACTGTCATTCCAATGATTTTCTTGCACGTTTTTTTAAGCTTCAGACATGCCTTTTTCCTTGCTAGTTAAGGGAAACCATCTGAAGAACCGATTATTACTGAATTCCAGCTTCAGAATCATTGTTTCTATGTCATTTTACCATTTATTAGTGATCTTTGAAAACATTGGTAGTGCCTACAGAAAGAAAACCTCTGACATGGGTTTAGGTAGGTAGGTTTTCAGAAGCTTCCATCACTCATGAATTAAATTTTATCAGGAATTTCGTTACTGGTGCATATTGATGGGTGCAGTTGAGTCGATTTAAGGCTGACAAAGTTCATTTAGTGGTCATCTGGTTTCCATACTTTTCTGGTGGTTATTTGTTTATCGTTTCTTTTACTGCCTTATTGTTTCAGGAGGAAACCCATCAGGTGGAAGTCAAGTTGTCAAATGATGACGTTTTGGGTGATGAAATACCCCCTGACCAGGAGGAAGGTTACCGGCAATTTTTTTATAGGATGCTATCGCTGAATATTGGGGTAGGAAATTTGAAATCTTGTTATATAGGATGTTCACACATAATGTGATGTAGTTGAATATATGAGTATCTCACACTCGAGGTTCAGTTTCAATTCGCTTTGGTGTAAATGCCTTTTTATCTCGTGATTGATGTCTCTTATTCTGTTGTTGCACTGACGCTACTTGAGAAAATTGCAAAAGTCGGATGTGGTAATTTATAAGTAGAAATTTGAAATTAGAACATCATCTTGATCATCTTGGTACACTCAAATCAATTAGTGCTGAATATGAAAGGATGTTTCCCTTGACTTTTAGGTACTTTTTCCCATTGACTTTGGTTTCATTATGAATCCTCAAGTGGCTATGATTTAGTTTCTGCTACTTCTTTTCTTTTGGTTTGTTTAGTATGCTTTTTCCTCAAGTGGCTATGTCAACATCCTTACATCTCCATTTTCTCTTCATTGGCCCAATCTAACATGTGCTTGCCGAATTTATTTTTCTCTAATCTAGGGAAGAGGATGTTCGCAATTTCCAGGTTCACACCCTGTCTCCTTAAACAGGTATTAATATCTGCATTACTATTTGAAGTGCATGCAAAGAGTATTTAACTAATGCACCCCCTGAGTTTCGGGCTCATTTAGTCCACGTCATTTGCGGTACTGAAGTCTCAATATTTTCATTTACTTGTGCTAAAAACAGGGATAATTTGCAACTCTTGAGGCAGCGGTACTATTATGCAACGTGGAAGGCTGATGGAACTCGATATATGATGCTGCTAACCATAGATGGATGTTATATAGTAGATAGGAGCTTTAGATTTCGAAGGGTACAGATGCGATTCCCCTTCAGGCACCCAACTGAAGTGAGTAATTTTCTATCTTTGTTGAGTGGGATGTGTATCAATATCTACACACAACTTGCAGACTTATTTATTTTTGGTTGCCAGGGCATCTCTGATAAAGTGCACCATTTCACATTGCTTGATGGAGAAATGATTATCGATACCTTGCCAGATAAACAAAGGCAGGAGAGAAGATACCTAATCTATGATATGGTAGCAATCAACGGCCAATCAGTTGTAGAGGTTGGAACTGTCATTATTTCTTTTCTTCTTTTCTTTCTGTGATCGATAATGGTTTGATTGGTTCCCTTGTTTTAATTTGGCTCAAATGGATCTCAAGCTCTTTAGCTCAAGATCTGAGAATGTATCTGAGGCACATCGTAAAATACTGTAGCTGCCATTACCCTCATAATACAACATTTGAGAAATCACGCATTATTTATGCCGGGTTTACTGTTGTGATTAGAGCGTGATGCAATAAAGCCTTTGAGAATTATGAACATATATGATCCCTATAGTCATCTAGAGCATCTGATGCCGGTGGTGTGTATTCCATGCAAATACTTGTACATCATTTGTCGCAGTTGCTCAGTATTATTTGTTGCAGACAGTTAGCGTTGACATAATCTGTTTACCAACATACACACCTGTCAGTAGTGTAGAGTATCAACTAGTTGTTTGGCTTGCTGTATTATGCATCATTTGCTTAAGATTCTAATGAAAAGTTGCACGATTCATAATTGGACCAGCGGCCTTTCTATGAAAGATGGAAGATGCTCGAGAAGGAGGTGATAGAACCCCGTAATCATGAGAAGGTCAGAAGTCATATCTACAGATATGACCTTGAGCCTTTTAGGGTACGTACTTAGAGTTAACATTTTTTTTTTTCTCATGCCATATTCCAATCTTACAATTCCTTTATCATTTTATAACTGCTCATGGAGCTGGTACAATTGTTTCCTCGACTAGGTACGGAGAAAGGATTTCTGGTTACTTTCTGCGGTTGAGAAGGTTTTGAAGGGTTTCATACCATCACTTTCTCATGAAGCCGACGGCCTAATCTTTCAGGTAACCATGGGACGGAAAAAGGATCTCTGATGTTAGACTTTAGGTCCAAACCCATATTTCTATACAAATGCAGAGATAGTGAAATCTAGTTTTAGTACAGCTTCTTAATAAATATCACAAATCTGCTTTTCTGTTAACAGGGCTGGGATGACCCTTATGTGGCCCGTACCCATGAAGGTCTGTTGAAGTGGAAGTATCCAGAAATGAACTCGGTTGACTTTCTATACGAGCAGGATGAGAGTGGCCGTGGAATGCTCTTCTTGTTTGAAAGAGGGAAGAAGAAGCATATGGATGGAAATACTGTTGTTTTTAGAGGTTTGTATGGTGATATCTCCACTTATATTTATAGTTAGTAGTAAACACTGTCAATCATAAGTTATCATTATTTCTAAGAACTACTAGCTGCTAATGCTGAAACTGCAACAGATGATTCAGACACTGCCGAGTACTCGGGGAAGATTGTAGAGTGTTCTTGGGATCAGGATGAGAAAGTCTGGGTTAGCATGCGGGTCAGGGTCGATAAATCAACGCCAAATGATATCAACACTTATAGAAAGGTCAGTACTTCATTTCTAACCTCCCTTATAGAAAGATTGTATTCTTTGGATCCGTATCCCCAGTTGTTGCATTATTGTTTGACGATCATACTTTGCTAAACAGAACAAATCTTTCCGTCTTCTGTGTTTCTATCATATTTCCCAATCTTTCTGTATTTTGTGTTTCTATCATCTTTCCTTTCCATCTAAGGGGTTTCTTCTACTGAAATGATCCTTCAGCTACTTTGTTTACCAATAAACATATCCCATGTACCATCTTATATAAGAAAGTTATCTCTCTCTCATTGTCCATGACCCAAAGAAGAGTTTAGGCTTTCTTGGCTATATGTCAATGTTACCTGGTGTGATGGGGTTTAGTCTAAACCATTATGAATGTAAAAATAGGTGATGAGAAGCATAAAGGACAACATCACAGAGGAAGTGTTGCTGCAAGAGATAAGGGAGATCATCCGTTTGCCTATGTATGCGGACCGTATTCAAATGGATAGCAAAGCTGCGCGCCGCAGATGAAACAACATCTGTTTGTTTCTCTCAATACATACAACAAGCTGAATCAACATCTGTGGGTGGCCGGTTATGCTCTTTTGCTTCTCTTCTTTGCGAATCACTGGTGCTTCTATTCTAACATTGTACGTAAGAAGATGGAAGGAGCTCTACTTTTCTCGTATGTGTAAGAATCCCGGTTTCGAGGAGCTTTAGGGTTTATTATGAATCAAATTCCGTTTGGCATATGTGATGATGGTTTTAGCTTGAAAAAAAGGTGTGTCTACTCTTCTATGTGATTCATATGTTTAGATGGAGAAGGTGTTGTAATAGTACAAGTATTAGTACTTAGGAGAGATAATGTTGTATAATCTTTAGTATTAGTATCATTTTGTTATTGGTTCTAATTTACTTCAGAAGCGAAAAGTATGGTAGCCCATTTTCTCATAGAGAAAATATTATAATTCCGATTCTTTTTCACTAATATGATATCAACTATTGAATTTGAGTCGTTCACAAATCTTTTGGTCACATTTACATATACAGAAAATTTACGGAACACTTATCGTCCGTCCACTCGCGCTCCATATCCCATTCGAAGTGAAGAAAATGGGTGATGTTTCTTATATTTGTAATTAAACAGCGTGTTGTTTCGTGGGCCGAAACTGTTCAACAATTTCACTTATTACTTGGATAAAAACGGCAAGCAGTGACTCTTTTCTGCGACAATCGATTTCGCCGGCTAGCCTCCCACTTTTCCCGTTCACAGTATCAGCCTCGTCTCATTCTCCCTGTCGATCTCTCCTTCTACTCCCACCTCAATTCCCAAAACCCCAAATCTGAGGGGGTTTTGCAAAATCTCACAGACATAATTGCATTCAGTTCTTCGCACCTGGATCGATTTGTTGTGTCTGGTATTATCAGATTGTGATCATATGAAATCCCGTGCGCGACGGTGTCTGCTGATTTGTTTGCTCTGTCTTACCTTATCGAATCTCTCCTATGGGGAAAACAAGTTCAGAGAGCGTAAAGCCACCGATGACGAGCTGGGCTACCCCGAAATGTAAGTATTCGATCTGTATTGAGCTGTGGGTAGATGATGCAACGCGTCAATTTGATAGACTTGTGCGTATTTATGTTTTTTTTCTTCTTAACTTGTAGCGTTGATTGTTGGAGATATGTTTCCTTGTTCTTTAAGACTTTCTGGTTTATTTTTTTTCTGGGTCATTTCGTTGTGCAGTGATGAAGATGCTTTATTGAATACTCAGTGCCCGAGAAAATTGGAGCTGCGATGGCAGACTGAAGTCACTTCTAGCATATATGCTACACCCTTGATTGCTGATATTAACAGGTAAAATATTTTCCTACCAGTTTTATGTTGATTCTGTGTTAAAATCTTATTCACAACCAGATATTTGTGTTCTGAATTTGTGTTTTTGGTTGAGGGTCATGAGTGCTGTCTCAATATTTTTTGCTTAAACCCGGAATTGGTTTTCGTTGCAGTGATGGAAAGCTTGACATTGTTGTTCCATCTTTTGTTCACTACCTCGATGTTCTTGAAGGCGCTGATGGAGACAAGATGCCAGGTACAGGATATCTTATCTTCTTACCTTCCCCGCATTCTGAGTTTTTGTCTTGGCCTTGTCATCTAGAGATGTAGAATATCTAGGACTTTGGTATTTTTACTGATGCGTTCACTTATGAAATGCTAGGGTGGCCTGCTTTTCATCAGTCAAACGTGCATGCGAGTCCTCTTCTATTTGATATCGACAAAGATGGTGTTAGGGAAATTGTTCTGGCGACCTACAATGGCGAAGTGCTCTTTTTCAGGTAATTGTTTCTCTCAGTTGATAGATATTTACTTTTATTTGTTATAATGATCCTTGGAGTTTTATGGTTTTGCATATGATACTTTCTTTTCAGGGTATCAGGCTTTTTGATGTCAGATAAGCTAGAAGTGCCACGTAGAAAAGTGCACAAGAACTGGCATGTGGGACTGAATCCTGACCCTGTTGACCGTTCACATCCTGATGTCCATGATGAACAGCTTGTGCAGGAAGCTATGGAAATGAAGTCATCAAACACTCGTAAGTTTCTTTATCATATATGATTCTACATCAGTTTTCTAGGTTGCTGCTTAAGTTTTGCCCATATTCCACAGTATCTGCTTGGTTGAATTTGTGTTCTTCCTGATAGTAGAGGACACAGAACTGGTAAGATTGGTTGTATGGTTTACTTAATTGAAAGTGTAAAGCTAATTATGCATGGAGCAGCTGCCTCAGCTAATCTGAAGAATCTTTGTATTCTTGTCTTGCATTTATCTTATCGATTTTGCATTATCTGATGAGATTCCATCTTCGCCTATCAGTATCTCCTGTATTTCGACGGTAGAGAAAGTACATGTATTAGCAGAGTCTTTTGAAGTCTTGATGAAAGTTTTCGTATGTGACGCTCACTTCCCTTTGTAGAAACGAGTGCAACTACCACAACACCAAATGTTACAGTCTCGATGTCCAAAGAATTTCATGGCGAGGCTTCAAATGTGTCATTGCAAGAGGATCAAAAGAAACCCGAGAATAACCAAACAGAAGCTGTCGTAAAGCCTACTCCAGAGCTACATAATGCCTCCATGGATGTTAGAGCAAATAAGTCGGCAGTTACTGATACTACAGCTGGCTCAACAGAAAATTTCAATGGAAATGTAACCACCAATGAGGTGGATCAAAGCAAGATTAGTAAAGTTAAGAATGAAACTGTTATTAAATTAAGTACTAGTACGGATAATTCCTCAGAAACTTTGGGGACATCTGGAAACAGTAGTACGGCAGAGACGGGAACCAGAAGTGGGAGGCGGCTTTTGGAAGATGATGGCTCGAAAGAATCTGTGGACGGCCATTCTGACAATAAAGACAACAATGAGGGTGTTCGCATGGCCACAGTTGAAAACGATGGAGTATTAGAAGCTGAAGCAGATTCATCGTTTGACTTGTTGCGTGATAATGATGAGTTAGGTGATGAATACAGTTATGATTATGACGATTATGTTAATGACACCATGTGGGGTGATGAGGAATGGGTTGAGGGGCAGCACGAGAACTCAGAGGATTATGTGAATATTGATGCCCATATACTGTGCACTCCTGTGAGTTTCATCTATGTCAAAAACCATTGTCTTGGATTTGTTGCTTCCATGAGAGATCTTACAGTGTCACTTTTTTATCAGGTAATTGCTGACATAGACAAAGATGGAGTACAGGAGATGGTTCTTGCTGTATCCTATTTTTTCGACCCTGAGTAAGCTTGTGTTTCATCTCTTTACCGGTGTGAAGGTGTTTCCATAATCTGTCAATGCAAAAGCATAACTAGTAATGATTTTCTGAAAAACATGCACGAGATCTTAAGTATTAGCGTTTCCAGTTTATTTACTTTGCTGAATATAACTGACCCTGATAAGCAAAATTTTCAGGTATTATGACAATCCAGAACATCTGAAAGAGCTTGGTGGTATTGACATCAAAAACTATATTGCTAGTTCGGTTGTGGTTTTCAATCTTGAGACTAAACAAGTTAAGTGGGTCAAAGAGCTAGATTTGAGTACGGATACAGCCAACTTCCGTGCATATATTTATTCTTCCCCAACGGTTGTTGATTTGGATGGCGATGGTTACTTGGATATTCTTGTCGGAACTTCCTTTGGCTTATTCTACGCCATGGACCATCGTGGTAAGACTTCTTGTTACTTCCTACTGTTTGTCTTATTTACGTTGAATATTCCACCATTCCATTTCTCTGCAGACAGAAATTTCAATTTTAATAGATTTCTATCCATATTGATAGCTTTGCTTCAAATATTTTCTCACAAGTAAGAACATTTCAGGACAATACACTAGTTTCATTACAGATTTTGTTGCACTGGGTAATCATGGCAGTTTCCTTTGCAAGTCTCGGTGTTGATTTGGATTCTAAGATTGTTGTCCTTTTGCAGGAAACATCAGAGAAAAATTCCCACTTGAAATGGCTGAAATTCAAGGAGCAGTGGTTGCAGCTGATATAAATGACGATGGAAAGATTGAACTTGTAACAACTGATTCCCACGGAAATATAGCAGCATGGACCACCCAAGGAGTGGAAATTTGGGAAGCACATCTAAAGAGTCTTGTTCCCCAGGTAAACACTTACCTCCGTTTATTCCGTTTATCCTCATCTTGTGTGGAACAGTCTTATGAATGAACCAGTTGTAGGAGTATCAATGCAATTCTATCACAGTGCATACGAGCTTTCATGGGTTTCACGTGCTGTGTGGGACCAAACATCCTTTAACTTGAAACGTGTCTCTGATCATCACTTCACAATCAGTGACTGATACCAATCTTCTCTTTCAGGGACCTTCAATAGGCGATGTTGATGGTGATGGACATACTGATGTTGTGGTTCCTACAACATCAGGAAACATTTACGTTCTTAGTGGCAAGGATGGTTCAATTGTCCGTCCTTACCCGTACAGAACTCATGGAAGAGTGATGAACCAAGTTCTTCTTGTTGATCTGAACAAGCGCGGTGAGAAAAAGAAGGGACTCACTATTGTTACCACATCCTTTGACGGTTACCTATATCTCATAGACGGACCCACCTCGTGCACTGACGTTGTTGATATTGGTGAAACTTCGTAAGTCACTTGCTTCTTCGCGGCACATTTAATACCTTAGTTTCGCTTTTCCAGTGGATTTTGATCGCCAAGAGGTTTCCTGTTACAGATACAGCATGGTTTTGGCTGATAATGTTGACGGTGGAGATGATCTTGATCTCATTGTTTCAACCATGAATGGAAACGTCTTTTGCTTCTCTACGCCTTCTCCTCACCATCCCCTCAAGGCAAGATCAACCCCGAACTCTGTTTTGAACGGGTTTTCCTCAACATCTTCATGTTTTTTTTTTTTTTAATGTGTGAGATTACTGATTTCACACTTGGTTCTCGGATTCATCAGGCTTGGAGATCGAGTGATCAAGGGAGGAACAATAAGGCAAATCGTTATGAACGTGAAGGTGTTTTTGTCACGCATTCAACCAGAGGTTTCCGCGATGAGGAAGGCAAAAACTTCTGGGCTGAGATCGAGATCGTTGATAAATACAGATATCCATCTGGTTCACAAGCACCCTACAACGTTACAGTAAGTTCTTCAAACCTCAATAGATGATTTGGCAATGGGTTCTTGCTGTTGATCCCTTGAAACTAAAGTAGAGCGGTTTTCAAATGTACAGACGACGCTGTTGGTACCAGGCAATTACCAGGGAGATAGGAGGATAAAGCAGAGCCAGATCTTTGACCGGCCGGGAAAATACCGAATAAAACTACCAACCGTTGGAGTGAGAACAACAGGCACCGTAATGGTGGAGATGGTGGACAAGAATGGACTCCATTTCTCAGACGAATTCTCTCTAACCTTCCATATGTATTATTACAAGCTTCTGAAATGGCTGCTTGTCCTCCCGATGCTCGGGATGTTCGGTCTGCTCGTGATACTACGGCCTCAAGAAGCCGTGCCCCTCCCGTCCTTTTCCCGCAACACAGACTTATGATGTTAGGTACTGTACACTGGAGCTCTCGCCATTAATAGCTCGTCTAAAGGATTTTTCGGGTTCTGTATCTTTTCAAAATCTGTGTAATTCGACTTTAGTAATAGATCATCCTTTCTTTTGTTAAAATCTTTAGATCATCTTTCTTTGAGTTTATAAAGTTTTTGCATTATACTTGGAAGTGTTCAGAATCCATTTTTGAACTTGGAAGATACAAGATTTATGGTACGCAAGAATGAAGGGACAATTATATATAACTTTCTATAACATTTCATTATATAATTGAGAATCATTAGCAAACAATGATATGCCATAATGTGTGATCAAAGTCTTGTGTCTAAATCCAACACAAATAAAGAGAACAATTTTATAGTTTGTCTTTTAGGCATAAAAAGATGATCTTATCAGGAGAGCTGCAACAATGGCCTCTTGCCAAGTCTCTTCATCTCTCTCTCCATGCTTCCTGTGAGCATCAGACTAAACATCTTGAGATCGCAGAGAAACGACCAAACCGGGTGCCCAAAGCTGGCCGGGATATTGCCTTCCACGAAGAAGTGGCTGTACCACGCAAACCCGTACCCAAACAGAGGCACGAGAGCCACGAACCACCGGCTGATCAGAATCGAACACAACAAAGCCAGGATGCTCGCGATTATACCCATGAAGTGCCATCGTCTCGTTGATGGATTCGAGTGTTGCATCACGTAGAAAGGCCAGAACTCCTCAAAGCTTCTGAAATTCATCTTTCTCAAGCTAAACCCACCCCCTGTTTTGTTTTCCAGAAGATTACTTGACGAAGATCCTTTTCGATCCTGGCGAATCTTGGAAATAATTCAAGAAAATGGGTTTGACAAAAATAAAATAAAAGAATCCAGGAAAATGCGAAAAATAAAAACAAACTAAAACCAAACTTTAGGCCCACATTAAAACGGGCTTTATTTAACAACCATCTAAACTGGGTTTGGGCTTTCAGTAATGATTTTAAGCGTATATGGGCCTTAAACTCACTCGATTTTAGGTTTTATAACGGACGATTTTTTTAAATTGAAAAATCAATCGTTTCCCTCCTATACAGTAACGACAATCCCCATCCCCCTTAGGGTTCATCGTCAGAATGAAGATGAGCCAGAAATCAAACAAGACTTGTCCATCAGCTAAGGTACGTATCTCGAGGCAAATGTATCGAGTATTATAGTTTCCGTAGAAATTTCCTCAAATGGATTTTGTTTTCTTCAGCTGATTCTGCAAGAGATCATCGGTTTGACCACAAAGAACGCCAATGGTTTGGCGTCGGTGTCCTGCAGCTCGAGATGTGTTTACTTGGCGGGATGCGTCGTGGTGGTCTATGATGTTGATTCCTGCAGTCAATCGCACCTTGTCGTATCTCACCGGATGCCTAAGCCTTTGTCCTGCGTGGCCGTTCCGCAGAATGGGCGGTTCGTAGCTGCTGGAGAGGTATATATGTCTTTCATATCCTGATTGGTTTCTGTTGTTTGATTTGGACTTCTCTCAGTCACCAAATGCTTCAAGGGAATGCATTTTTACATATAATATGATTGCTTTCTGGTGTTTGATTTGATCTTCTCAGTCTCCGAATCTCTCTGCGGTCTTGATATGGGACTGTGAGACATTGGGACTTGTGTCGGAGCTGAAAGGCCATCTTTATGGATCTAACTGTCTTTCCTTTTCACCAAATGGTTAGTTTTTATTTCTCTTTTGTTGCTCCAACAGTCTTTAAGGGTCTAATCCCTCTTCTTCTTTCTTTTTTTACTTTGGTCTTTAGGGGAATATCTGGTGAGTGTTGGAGGATACATATATCTTTGGGAGTGGCGCAGAAGCATCTTACTGGCGAAGGTCAAAGCGAGTTCCAACATTACGTCTGTGGCATTCTCATCCAATGGAAAATTCATTGTTACTTCCGGAAACAAGCATTTGAAGTTCTGGACAGTTGGTTCTTTTCAGAGGACACGTTCAAGCAAAGTAGGATCCCTGGCATTTCATGGAAAGCCAACTGATAATGGTTTTCAAAAAGGATACTCATTTGTATCAGTCATATCAGCCAACAGAGTGAACTCTAGTGGAAGCAACGAACGAGTGGAAGAATCTATCTCAGTATACGCTCTTACAGATGCAGGTATTCGCTCCACCCATTTACGCCTGTAAATATATGAGTTTTTGAACACTCAGGCGGAATTCTTTTTGACAATTGACAATTATTAACTTTCTTCTGTTGCGTAGGTGTTCTGCTGCTCATGAGTTGTGGGATGTCAATCAAGAAATCAGTTCATCTGAAGGTACAATCTTTTCCATTGTTAATCCATGACCATCAGTGTATCACGCTAGCATTTAGATATGCATAACAATTATCCACCATAGTCCAGAAGCATTCACTGTATTTTTCTTATGAGCGACATGTATGCGCTGATTCTAGGAGTACCAGCAATAATTTTTGATAATTGCTTGCGGAAAATAATTTCATTGAATGGCTTGCGATGAACTCTCAGGTTGAAAAATGCTTTGCTCTATCTGCATCTAGCCGATTGATAGCCTGCGCTTGCAGCAAGGGAGTGATCCAGCTATTTACTCCTGAAACTTTAGAATATGCTGGCACAATACACTTTTCAGATGCTAGAAAGAGCGACACTGAAAATCATTCTCAGTCAGCAGAACTCAAAAATAGAGAATCTCAGCCAGTTATCTTTCCGGATGCAGTTGCTTGCCAGTTTTCTACCACAGATAAGATCGGTTAGTGTAGAAGAACCTCATAAGGCAGTATGATGCTTTTACCAATCTTCATTTTGACTAAAGGTGGAATCTTGGCTTCGCAGTTGTCATCTATGGGGATCGTAGTCTCTACGTTTGGGATGTGAATGATGTGAACAAGGTAATTCTAAATGTATTTCAGTATTTGCCACAGAAAGTTAGTTGATTTTGAATTTCTTTTGGAGCCAATGTTACTTCTGAAGTTTCCTGTTGAAGCTTAGAGCACCAACCGCATATGGTGAAACTTTTTCCTTATTCCAGCCTACTAGGTGCTCTATGATGATATCACATTCCGCCTGCATTTGGGATATAAAAAATCTCTCTTGTGGAAATATGCACAGTCCCACAGCTGCATGTGTAGCTAGAGGATGCTGTGAAGGGGTTTCCTTCACTACTTGTTCTGAAGATGGAACCATAAGGTTGTGGGATCTTGCTCTTCAACTGGATCCGTTAGAAGCCAATGCAAGCAGCAATTCCTCAGAATCTGAAACACAAGGGACTATGCATTTAGGTAATGATCACATATGCTCAGAATTTGAAACATATTAGCGAAGATGTAGTAGTATTTTAATGTTCAGGATATTTACGTTCATAGATTGTTTATCCAGTTCGATTTTTCATTTTTCACTCATCATGTCCTTATAATGCAGCTAGTGCTGGAATTTTTGAACGCGATCTCGTTGAGACATTTGGTACCACATTTGGTTTCCGAGCACTGGCAGTAAGTGAAGATGGAAAGTACTTAGCATCCGGTGACTGTGGAGGGAACCTTCATATATATGATCTACAAGAATCAGAATATACATGCTTTACGGTTATTTTAGTCAGCGGTGTTCAATTTTTTAATTGGCTATGTTTCTTCAGTGGTTGGTGTCCAGACATCCAATTCTTGTGCCTCTTATTGATAAACATATTGCAGGATGCTCATGAAACAGAAATTCAGTCACTAAGCTTCAGCTTTCCTAGACTGAAAGATGTTGATTCTGAAAATGCCTCAAGCAGCGATTTCTTGCTTGCTTCTTGTGGAAAGGGCCGAGCTATCCACATTTATGATGTCAAAAGGTGTAAAAACAACAGCTTTCTTATGGTCTTTTGGCAAGGCCATACGAACTTATATGTTCTTATTGTCAGGAACTTTGATCCCGTTGGGAGTGTTTGTGGTTCAGCTGCTGTAACTTCCGTTACATTCGCATGTAATGGCCGGAAAATTTTAACTTCGGGTGCAGATAGGTAATGTTCTATATGCTGCCAGATCGGGAAAGTTTCATATCTATTTTAGAGAAATTTATAACATAATTGTTGATATTGTTGCAGTTTGCAGTTGTTTGACGTTGTCCGAAAAGCAAGTAGCGTGCGTCTTTCACCTTCTCATCCTCAAACTCTCTCTCATGGAACCATCTATGATATGGCTGTAGATCCAACATCAGGACTTGTTGTCACAGTGGGACAGGTATTGCTACCTTCGATGTCTGGAGCACATTCAGTCAATTAATCATACACCTAGGATCTTATTAAACAAGCGTCTGATGTCTTATTTCATTATTGCAGGGTAAGAAGCTAAACATATTCGACATAGAAAGTGGAAAGCTTGTCAGATCATTCAAGCAACACAGAGACCATGGAGATCCCATAAAGGTGTATTGAACAGATAGTTTGATAAGGCTTCAACATTGTTTGATGTTCTAGTGCTGACAACAAAATCTCTTCCACAGGTCATTTTGGACCCAAGCTGCAGCTACTTGGCATGCTCCTACTCTGACAAGACAATCTGCTTTTTGGACTTTGTCACAGGAGAGTTGGTTGCTCAGGCCACAGGACATGGTGAAGCTGTGACTGGTGTTATTTTCCTACCTGATTGCAAACATATCATTTCAGTAAGTTTCTAAATTGTAGCTATTTACAAGTGTAAGAACTTTGGCTATCAGATGAAGTCAAGATCAGTATCTCATTCCTATTGAATTTGATTCACCGTATGAGAGCTTTCTGTGCTTTGAAAGCCTGGATCTATCTTGGTATGCCTCAAATGAAACTGCGATCAAATTTTGCTGCTAAATTTTCTTTGGTGTTTATTGACAGGTTGCAGGTGATGGCTGTATTTTTGTCTGGAAACTGCCTTTGCGAATGGTTACTCGTATGATACGGGCAGTAAATGAAAATGGCAGATTAGCTCCTGTAACAGTGGCCCAACCCGCACCGTTTATGCAAATTGTGGGTTATTTGGAGGAAGACGATCCAAATGATGCATCATATTCTGCAAAATATAAGCTAGTAGAAGAGAACGCAGATCAGATGCAGCAACGCTCTCCATGGACATCTTCATTTAAGTTCAGCGTTTCTCGGCTTCCTAAATGGGCTCAAGCTAAAGTGGAAACATATAGTAATGCTACCGCTTGTGAGGATTCCATTTCAAACCAGGTATAAACCTAAAAATTCACCTTTTTAGATCCAAAAATTCAGCTAAAGGCTTCCAGTTTTTCTGATATTGGGTGTCGTTATTGCTTCCACAACAGAAACATGAAGATAAAGTTCTAGTGAATGCTGTTGAAAGTGCTGAAGAATGCTCTTCTGTGAATCTTGAATGCCAAACTCCCAAACAAAGTTCAAGAACCGAAAAGTCATGCCATGGAAGCCTGTCCAAAATCTCCAGCGACTCTGGAACTACAGTGCTTCAAGGAGATGCTACTAGGTAAGAAGCTCTAGCTTGTTTCTGGTCGTTACTGGATCATTTATCTCTCGAGCTGCTTTTAACAGAACCACATTGTTGTTTTAATTTTTTGTTCTCGACAGCCATAGGAAGGAAACGCGCTGGAACACTATCTACAACGTGTGTTTGGATCTTCTATATTCTCCAAACATCCAAACGTCTTTCATTAAACAGCAGAAACCAGAAAATATCTGCACCAAACGTTCTGCCGAGCAGGGGGACATGCTCAAGCTGCTTGGTAACAGTTTGTCCATTATAGACATGGTGAGAGCTGTCGTCACTATTCCTTCAACATGTTTTAGTTACCAAGAGAAATCTTGATGGCCAATAATGTTTACTTTATCCACAGGTGGAGGCCGAGAAAACATCGCAGCAAAGAAGATATTCTACCCAATTTGTTCTTAGAAGGGACTACATCGGTGGAGCCAAACAATTTCTACGTACACCCTCCCAGAAATCAGGGTACAAGACTTTGAGGTCGATTCAAGAACATATCCCTCTTGACACGGTGAATGATCAATCTTCACAGAGTTCAGAAAAATATCCTGAACAGGTTTCACCAAGTCATATATTGATACATCTGCACACACTATTACATATTTATAGGCTTAAACTCACTCAGAGATGCATAAAATTTCCAGCAATGGTGCCAAGTGCCAACATTATGTTTGTGTATTAGTAAAAACTGAACATGTGATTTTATGATTTATGTAACGCTGGATCTGTTCTGCCACAGGACAAGACCTCTTCAGAAGTATTCCATGATACACTTGCAGACGATTCACTTCAAGAAAGAATAACTTCTTGCCGTCAAGCATTGCACGGTTTGAATGCTGCTGCTGCGGTTTTCGTCCAGGCGATGTCGGAATTATCTACAGCTTCTCCCCGAGATCAAATCTCAGGTGAACTCAGAGCCCAGTTGTTCGATGAAGCAGCTTTGATGATCCCAGAAATGTCTCAGAAAGTTAATGAAGTTGTTGCCAAAATGATGCTTGAGCACAAAATTACAACACAAGATCAGTAGTAGAAATTTTTTATACTTAAAACACTGTACAGATATTTCATCTTACAAATTGAATAATAATAGATCGGTTTGATGCACTTCCTATTTCAAAATTATTTCATATTCTAAAGCTTTAGAAATGTTTGTTATTTGAACATACCCTTACATATACGTTGTATAAACTTTTTTTTTACTGTCTCATATCTTATTAATTTCTTAATTTTCAAGATCGAAATCGAATCTGTCACCTACAAAAACCGGATCCACCAAAATGATGTCGAGATTTTAGCTCTCTTATTAGTTTTTCAACTTTGCCTTTTCTATCTCTCTTCGTTTGAGGACTACCACTACTAGCTGCTGATTTTCATGGCAATAAAATACTAGTCACGTTTCATGATATCCAGTTCGGTACTTAACATAAACGGTAATTCTCAAAAATACTATTAAAAAAAGTTTTCCTGCCAAACATATCAATACTTTCTTTCCAAAACTACCACAAACATTGATTTTTTTTTATAAATACCACAAAATTAAAACTAAACTTTTAACCCTCAAAACTAAATACTAAACCTTCAAAAATAAACCCTAAAAACTAAACACTAAATCCAAAATAGCGAACCCGAACCCAAACCCAATAATTTAAATTATAAACCTTTAAAACTCATTTTTTAGTGTTTGTAGAAAAAATCCATTTATTAATAGTTTTGAAAAAAACTAGTTATATTATGTCTGGAACAAAAACTCATTTTAGTTATATTTTAAAGAATTTTTCTAACATATATACGTTGTTATATTGGATTTAAAGTGCCATTCCTTTGAAAATAATTTCTTCTAGATACATTAATCATAAGATATATTATCGTAAGAAGAATTTTTCAAACATGCGCATGTGTGATGTGTTTTTTTCTTATTAATCAAACACTTAAAAAAAAAATTAGAGTATTTGAAGAGTTTAGAAGATCCAAACACACTTTTAAATATCTAAATACTCTTGATCAGTACCAATATTGCTTATATGTAATAACATATATTTTATTTATATATAAATATATAGTAAATTGATTTATAAGGTTATAAGGATGAACTGAATCTTAATCTAATGTTTTATTTACATATATATATAGTAAATTGATTTATAATGTTATAAGGATGAACTGGATCTTAATCTATTGTTTTATTTACATTATGAAAAAGTGTTTTTGTAGCAAAACAAATTATCATTTGAAAGCCATGACCATTTTTGAGGAAGATAATACATTACCATTTTTGAGGAAGATAAAATGTTACTTTTCTCGTTTCACTATAAGTATTATTTAGTGTTTTTCATACATAATTCTTATTTTTATTTATCTCTTATTAATATACTATATAATATGATCTTGTTAAAATATATACATAGAACTAACAAATTATCAAAAATTTGCATTAAAAATATAAAACGATATTTAAAATAAAACAAACTTTAAGTTTTAAAACCAAGGAAGTAGTAAATTGTGTTCTTAAATAATCAAATACTTAGTTGAAACCGAAGTACCGAACATCAATTTTTACTAAATATACATATCGATAATTATACAGTTTTCCAAAATCTATAATCATCTAAGACTAACCATCTAAGAAGATATGTTTAGTTCACAAAAGCTTTGTAATAAAGCAAAGCCTAGAAATTTGTCCTGTTTTGGGTGCTTTTCTTGTCTTGCTTTAGTAACATGCTAGAAAGAAAAAAAAGAGTTCCCTCCTTTATTGGGATTCCTCACTCTAATTAAAAAAAAAAACAAACAGAAAAAGGCGAAAAACAAATACAATCCAGCAAACAAGATTTGAAATAGATGTTTTTTTTTTTGGGTGGTAAAAATGAAATAGATGTTCAGAAAACAAATATTAAAATTTATTATAATTCTAATTGTTTTTATTTGACGTGTGCCAATGATATACACTAAATATATCACATATTTAATATGACGTCTTCGATAGATGTGTACCTTACAAATTACAAATTAAATTATTAGTTAAGAGAGTATCTGAGCAAGAAAGAAACTAAAGAGACTTTCATAGATGTGAATAGAATGACATACAGAAGCATGTTGGGTCCAAAATAGAGGCTTTTTATGTAAAATAATAAATCTTTTGCGATTTAAGAAATAGAAAAAAATAAAATATAAGGTGGGTTGTTTTTTCTTCTCTGATAAATTGGGAAACCCAAAAAGCCTTTGATTTCTGTGAGTTGTCGAATGTTGTGGGCCAAAAAGGTTCATATTTTGATTGTCCTTTTCCAACTCATAATTTCTCTTGTAATGATTACATCTCTCTTTTCTTTTCCTTTAACTTTGATCCAATAATATTGTGTTCCATATTTTCCTATAGAAAAATATACACAATTATATAAATATAGACTAATAATATTTTTAAATATTTGGTTTCGGATATTATATATATATATATATCAAATATTTTAGAGCGAGACTAGAATTTTAAAACAAATAACAAAATTTATAAATTAGTTTGGTTTAGTTTAGATAGGTTTAGTTTAGATTATTAATTAGTTAAGTAGATTTGTTTGATAAATGAGTTACATCAGCTGAAATATAGTCGTAAATGGTTATTGTCTATAACGAATTAGTGCTTCGAAAATTAGTTTCTTCTTTTGTAGAAGCAGTTTTTGAGAGATAAAAGGTTGATCAAGAGGGTTTAAGTATCTGTGTATCTCTCAAGTGCATGTTTATGTTTTTTTGTTATCATTTGGGGAAAATAAGATGGCTATTCGCTTATTTGTTAGCACGAGCTGGTATGCTTCTTTGTTGTTCAGTGACTTAATGTTTGACTTTGAACAGTGAGAAATGGAGTGAGTGAAAGAGAAGAAGATAGGCATCGCGGTATCTGATCATGTAGTTTTGGTGGTGAGCTATTATCGTTGATCGATGAATCTTGTAGGGTAAAAATATTAAAAATTAATATAAAAAGGTTGAATAAATACAAACGTCAATATATCATTCTCTAGTCATGGCATTTGGTAGGCAAGATGCATGTATATAAAGGTTCCGAATGGAAAAAGCGGATCAGGCGGTGCGGATCAAGCGGTTCAAGCAGATCAGGCGGATCAAGTGCGGATCAGGCGGAACAGGCGGAACAAGTGCGGATCAAGCAGATCAAACGGTTCAAAATATATGGTTGAATGGGAAAAACGTTACATAAAGTATATTTGAATTAAATATAAATATAATAAATATTGTTATGGTTATAAATATGTATAATATTTATACATAAAATTACTTCAAACACAATACACCGGTAAGAAACAAAAAAAATTAAGATCATGTATTTTTATTTGTCCATAACATATTTGCAATATGTTCTCTGGTCGGTTTTTTTGGGTTTCGAATAGTTCATATATAGACATTTAAAAACTATTCAGGAACCGGAAATAAAATTGGTTTGGGTACCTTCCGGTTTGATTCAATATGAATAGTTAATGTCTAACCCGAATAAAAAATATAATTTTTTTTGGTTCGATTTCGGTTACTCTTACCCGAGCGAATTAAAACTACCCGAAAAACCTTACAAAAATGGTTCAGTTTTAATAAAATTTGGTTTGCAAAAAAATATTTAAATTTTATATATATAAACATAATTAATATATTCAATTTATAATTGTAATTTTAGATAGTTCGGTTATCTCTAGTAATAATCGAATTAAACGAGAAAGCTATCAAAGAAGATCCAATTAACGAATCAGAATTTAGTGATTTATATAAATTTTTTTTCAGATTTGGTAAAACTGAAAAAGAAAAAAAAAACGAATCACAAGTTTTTTACAATTTTGCATATTTTAAGTGACAAAAACAATTATTTTCCAAATAAAATTGTATTGATATATAATTTAATTTATATATGTTATTTTTATTTTAATATAATGCATAAAAACCAAATAAACAAACAGACCGAACGGTCCGCACTTTATCCACTACTATTATCAAGCGGATAAAAATTGTAGGCAGAACAAATTTTTCTTTTGTTAAATTGAGCCGTCTACGGTCCAACAATTTTTTTAATATATTCTTACAATTTGAAACGTCTTTTAAAAAACCATGGTGAATGGGAGGTGTAATAACGTTCGTTCTGCTCCGTCTTTTGTCCGCTCTCCCTCCACGCTTCCATTCAAAGCCAAAGAGTTAAAGACCAATCCATAAAGAGACATCAACAAGTAAATCAAAATTTTTTTTTTGACATCAACAAGTAAATCAATTATACCGTAATTTTTTTTTTATTGTACCATAATCTCTTACAGATTTACCACATTTTTTTTACCGTTTCAAAACTTTTTACCATTCTATTGTCTTTTATATCACACATCAAACCTTTTTTTTTTTATGATTTCATTCTTTATTCTTACATCCATAGAAAATAAAATCTTAATCATGATCTTAAATTCATGATTAAATTACACAATACAAAGATAATATATTATATAACGCTGAAATAATAATGATGTTTTATGAATTTTCTTTATTTATTTTTTGATTTTTGTAAACTTCTATACAAATTTTATATCTATTTAATATGATATTACCATTTGTATTCTGTAATATTTTGTTAATGTTAGATTTTTAAAAAATTAAATTTTAACCAATAATTTAAGTAGAAAATAAAAAAAAACATTTATGACTTTTTAAATTCTACGATTTTAGTAAAATAAATCTTATAAAAAATATAGGGAGTATATAAAGAAAGTAAAAAATGGAAAATAAAAGAAGAGAAGAGATAGAGCATTAAAGTGAAAGGTGAATTATGAAAGTAATAGTTTAGGTTCCACATTAAATGGCATTGATTGCGTGAGGTTTATACGAGGCAACAATGAGGGTCAGTGCGTCACACGCGCACACGACGCCCAAATCTTTATTTAAACAAAACAACAACGACAAAAAAAACAAATACTTTACTATTTACGAAATAATACATATATATTTACGACTGGGAAAGTATATATTTAATACTAGAAATAGAACTTAAATTACTATAACGAACGAATGATGATGGATTATACATATATATACACGTGACGTGGGATCTAGTTGGAAGACTGTCTTTTGTTCTTCTTCTTTTTCTTAAGTCTTACACACACACACGTCTGAGAATATTATAATACACACATCATCCTTCAGTAGTTCTTCTTATATATCTCAAGTTAAAAGATTACTCAAAAAATGAAAATCGTAATCATATTATTCGAGTATATACAATCGACGGTATATTATTTCTACGATAAAGAACAAACTTATTACTTTAGCACCAAAAAAAATATATCCTAGAGGCATGCAGGACAAGATTTGCTTCCCATGCTAGAGACATTCCGAGACCGTACTATCACCAGGACAAAAATATAGTTCCAAATCAAATTAGCAGCAAATATGTATGCAAACATTATAATATGCATCCACACACCTCGCACAGAATATATATATTTTCAATAAATAATTTAAATATTTTTTGTGCGAAACAGAAAGAAAAACAAAGACAAATTTGTTCAGATAAAGAAAATAAAGTTAAAGTTAATAGAGTGCATCGCAAAAAGCATACAAATAATACAGTCTTTGTCTCTTTGATAACAAAAAACTTTCAAATATTTGATCCATATTTCTCGTATTTTTCTTGACTCTCAAATTCAACCCCATTCAAAAATAAAATCTTACTTACCAAATAAAATACATTTCAAATTCTTGAATATTGTAAATAAAAGACAATAAAACAAATAATTTTATATTTTGTTGCAAATAGTGTATTTAAATTTTTTTATATTTATTTTGTTATGATTTTTCGTCTTAATTTTCAATCTGATGGTGTTCGAATATCGAGAAGATTTATGTGGAAAAAAAGAAATAGAAAAAAGAGAGAAAAAGAAAAAGCAAGAAGAGAGAAAGCGAAAGGAGAGTGTCATAGAGACAAGAAATAAGGAGTGTGATTTTTTGTTTTTTGTTTGGGCTCGTAAGGTCCGAATCTTTGAAATTCCAAAGTATCCCTTTTATTGAATTTTTTTTTTTTGAAAATAAATGGTTAAGGCATCTTCAACCCATCTTAATTTTTTGCTTCAAACTCTATTTTAGAGCCAAAAATAAAGTTTTTAATATTTGGCTCTATATTTAGACCATCTCCAATGTATTACTCTATTTTTTACTCTAAAATAGAACAACTATATTTTGGAGTTGAGTTTTACTCCAATGCCACTTTATTTTAGAATTAAAAATAAAGCCATGAACAAAAAAAATAGAGTTGACTCAAAATATAGAGCCAAATATTAAAAATTCTATTTTTGGCTCTAAAATAGAGTTGAGTTGGAGAAGAATTGACTATAAAATAGAGTTTGTAGCAAAAAATAGAGATGGGTTGGAGATGTCCTTAGAGTGGCATTGGAGTAAAACTCAACTCCAAAATAGAGTTGTTCTATTTTAGAGTAAAAAATAGAGCAATACATTAGAGATGGTCTTAGTGCTCGAGATTCTAAATTTGTTTTTTTTTTTTT
>PKML01070578.1:406364-418815 GCA_002933935.1 Eutrema yunnanense | reverse complement strand
CTGATTCTGATGGACACAAAGAAGAAGATGGATCTGATGATGATTTTGGTGATGATGATGATTTTGATGATCTTGACGATGATGATTGTGGAGCATCTGATGGCGACGATGACGATACGGATTCTGATTTTGATTGTAGTGGTGAGGAAGATGCAAGTGATGATGATGATGCTGATGACGACAATGATAATGATGATGATGCTGATGACGATGCTGATAATGATGATCTTGACGAAGGCGATGATTGTGAAGGAACTGATGGCACTTGTGATGATACAAACCTCGATTTTAATTGTGATGGTGAGGAGATCTAAAATCTTTTTTGGTGTGGATTCTGGACATCGAAGACGGTAAGGCCACTTTGAGCGAGTCTAACAGTGGTAAGTCTGAAATCAAGATTCATGAAGATTTGTTGCTAATGGATTGCGACGATCCTGTTAGATCATTTGTGAAAGAGATTTACGGAGATTAGTTTGCCACGAGAACTGATCATAAGTTCTTCAGGGAGAAGGCTATATTGAGATTATTAATGATTAATTATATGGTACCGCAGTTACCAAGTAATAGTGTTTTGTTTCATGTCTTCTATTGTGTCATTAGTATTTATATATGTTAATGTGTTGCCTTAACCGTAACCATGTTTGTTCATTCGGTAAGTGATGAAAAAGTTTTTCTATGTTCTGATAGTATCGAGACTCCTTACAGAAGTACTACATATGACATGGTTTACACGCAAAAGTTCCTAAACAGTGTCAAGACTTCTGGGTTTTCTAACCATAAGTTGGCATTGAAGGTAGGTGCTCTCATTATGTTGCTCAGAAACATTGATCCAAAAGGTCTATTGTGCAATTGAACACGATTGATAGTTACTCAGATGACTAATTATGTTATCGAACCTAGGGTTATTACTGGAAAGTTTAACAAAGGTTTCCAGTAATAATCTTTTATTTCGTAATGTTTCGGTTATTAAAAACACATCAAACGAAAGCCAAAGAACAAATAACAAAAGACAAAGAAAAAAAGTGGTTGGTATGACCTTCTCGGGGATTTGGTATAAAAGAGACGGGTATTGTAGGGGTATATATAGCCTCACGAAGACGCTAGGGCTTTGAAAAGAATTTCCATTTTAAAATAAAAATTAGTAAAGATAAATATAGAAAATATTGAAGTATATCATATATACGATAATCATGAAAAAAATATCTCAAAATCTGTCTATTGGGGCGAGGCCCACGGGTTTGGACTCAAATGGACATGCCTAACAGGAGCACATCGTTCCTTTGTCTTTTGATTATTTTCTTACACTACTGTCTTAGTAATGATTTTGTTTGATGTAATGCGACTTGAGGCTTCAAATCTATTCGTGCACATTCTTCAGGTTTGTTTCTTTTTATCGATAACACTGTTTAATTTTCGAATATATTTTCAAATATATTTGTTTTGGACCTTAACAAAATAAAAAATATAAGACGTTTTTTACAAATTAATTCATATAAAAGGGGTGATATTGGTTGCCTTTAATCTCATACCTTATACCCAGTGAAGGAGCCGCCATTGCTCACATGTTCATAATTGATTATTATGAGTAACTAAATCTTAATACAATACATCTTTAGTTAATTTCTTTTGTGTCTTCATACGGGTTTCGCAATAATTGATCGTGGATTTTTCGTGTTTAATTTTTTGTTTGAAAGCATATTTTGGTTTAGCGGTTTTTTAATAGATGTATGTAAGATCATGTTAATATTTGTACTCTTAGACATTATGTCTCAATCTACGTCTATCGAGACATCAAATAACATAACTTACAGAAATTATATTTTTTTATGTTTCTTTTTGGCTGCGCCTAATTTGTTAACATTTGTATGGTTTTTCTATTCTTTTTCTTCTTCCACCGAATTGGTATGTAAATTCATGATCTTAAAGACATCTATTTGTTTTGTAAATGATTTTCAGATTCCATGTTCGATAATATAACTTTGTCATACTTTGGAGCCCGCACATGGTGCGGGCCATATCACTAGTTGATATGATTATTATGGTAGAACTGTGGAGACGCAGCACTGTCAGATATTAAATTATCAATTAATTCGTAAAATCTTTTTATATAAACGATTTTTATTAAATATTTTTTTATATAAAAACAAAAACAATGTTCACATCTATATCTAATTATTTTTGGATGCATTTCATATTCTAATTTTTTATTTGGATGATCATATGCTTTTTAATACTTTTTGCCTTTGTTGAATCACACTATACTTCTTTAGAGTTATATATACTTATATTTCAAGGAATTTTGAAACTAGATAATAACATCGAAGGATGATTTTCCTAGACAGCAAAATTTATTGATTTAATTTAAACTGAAACATGTGTTGCTTTTGTAAATTTGTCAAAAGCAGTGTGAAATTTTTGTTTTTTGTTTTTTGTTTTTAACTTAAAATCGCTTTTGAAAATAATCCACTTTGCCACCGACCCAACAAGTAACGGGTTTATTATATTACACGAGACAAAATCGGAAGACACACATAGGGTCAAATTGGGCATTTGATATCTATCCTATTAGCTAGTAATCACTTTAAACTTTTTTTTTTTTGTTTTCTTTAGATTTTCATTCTGTGTAGGGAAAAACAAAGCCAAATTATGTAAAATGTTATTTGAAAACGAGAATACGAAATAAGATATGGCTTTGATCAAATATAAAAAAACATTTTAGATAACCACACTACTACACTAAACAAATACTAAAACACTTAACAATTTTATTTTAGAAAACTATTTTCTTCTTAAATAATTTGTTTTGTTTCGTTTCGTTTCTCTTCATCTCCTTTCTTTTTCAATTACCGTTGGAACCAAACCAAGTTTCAGAAACAACACACTCTCTCTCACCTCGGTGTTGTCTCTTTCTCTCTATAAGCAGAGAGACAGTGATGACAATACTCTGAGCAGAGGAAGGATTAACCACCATTTCCCGTCATGAATCCGCCAACCGACCCAGTCTCCGCCGCAGCTCTAGCTCCGCCTCCGCAACCTCCGCAGCCACACCGTCTCTCGACCTCCTGCGACCGTCACCCGGAGGAGAGATTCACCGGTTTCTGCCCCTCTTGTCTGTGTGAACGCCTCACAGTCTTAGATCAAAGCAACAATGGCGCTGCGTCGTCTTCCTCTTCGTCGCGGAAACCTCCGACCATTTCCGCTGCAGCTCTCAAGGCTCTCTTCAAGCCTTCCGGGAACAGCGGAGGCGCTGGAAACGCCAACGGGAACGGCCGGGTTAAACCCGGGTTCTTCCCGGAGCTCCGTCGTACGAAATCGTTCTCAGCGTCGAAGAACAACGAGGGATTCTCCGGCGTGTTTGAGCCACAGCGCAGGTCTTGTGACGTCAGACTTCGGAGCTCTCTCTGCAACTTGTTTAGCCAAGATGAGCAGCGAAATCTTCCCACCAGTGTTTCCGGCGGTGAGATTGAGGTCGAGCCTAGGAAATCCAGCGTCAGGGAGCCTGTTTTAGAGGTTAACGATGAAGAAGAAGCTGAAAGTGACGGCGAATTTGAAGAGGACTACGTTGAAGCTGGCGATTTTGAGATTCTTAATGATTCCGGCGATGTAATTGGGGAAAAACGCGACGAAATTGTTGAAGAGAGAGAGGAGATAGAGGAAGTTGAAATCCGGGAGAAAGCTTTAAGGGAAGAGGAATTGAAGCCAATGAAGGATCACATAGAACTCGATTCTCAGACGAAGAAGCCATCGGTGCGAAGGAGTTTCTGGTCGGCGGCATCTGTTTTCAGCAAGAAGCTTCAAAAATGGAGGCAGAATCAGAAGATGAAGAAGCGGCGGAACGCCGGCGACCATCGGCCGGGATCCGCCAGGTTACCGGTGGAGAAACCGATTGGGAGACAGCTCCGGGATACCCAATCTGAGATCGCTGACTACGGATTCGGTCGGAGATCGTGTGACACCGACCCTCGATTCTCGCTCGACGCCGGGAGATTCTCTCTGGACGCTGGAAGATTCTCAGTCGACATCGGTAGGATCTCGCTTGACGACCATCGTTACTCGTTCGACGAGCCGAGAGCTTCGTGGGATGGGTCTCTGATCGGAAGGATAGCCTTTCCTCCCGTGGCGAGACCTCCTCCGCCGCCGTCGATGCTTTCGGTGGTAGAGGATGCACCGGTGCACCGTCACCTCGCCCGATCGGATATGCAGATTCCGGTGGAAGAACCACCGCCACCACAGGTGGTTAATCCAGCCAACAATGTGTCCGACTCGGTTATAATCCCGGGCGGGTCGATCCAAACCCGAGACTACTACATTGACTCATCGTCACGGAGGCGGAAGAGTCTCGACCGGTCCAGCTCCATAAGAAAAACCGCTGCAGCGGTTGTGGCGGATATGGACGAGCCGAAGCCGCCAGTGTCGAACTCGTCGGCTGTATCAGTAGATACTTACTCAGGATCATCGAGGGATAACAGTTACGTTGTGGAGACGACGGATAATGGATTTTTCCGGGAATCGGCGATCATCGGCGAGAGGAAAGGTAATGGTAACGATAGCAACAAGAAGTCTAGACGGTGGGGAAAATGGAGCATCTTAGGGCTTATTTACAGGAAGAGTGTTAACAAGTACGAGGAGGAGGAGGAAGAGGAGAGGTATAGGGGATTAAACGGCGGAATGGTGGAGAGATCGTTGTCGGAGTCATGGCCGGAGATGAGGAACGGAGGAGGACCGAAGATGGTCAGGAGTAACAGCAATGTGAGCTGGCGGAGCTCCGGCGGTGGATCCGCCAGGAAAGTCAACGGATTGGAGAGGAATAAGAGTTCAAGATATTCGCCTAAGAATGGGGAAAACGGAATGTTGAAATTTTACTTAGCACCGACGAAAGGTAGCCGGAGAGTGAGCGTTGGAGCTGACGGCGGCGGAGGAGGAACTGGTGGTGGTGGTGGCGGCGGAGGGTGGGCGAATAGTCACGGCCATTCTATAGCGAGGAGTGTTATGAGGCTGTATTGATCAAAATTGTTCATTGGATGGTTCGGTTAAGGGGTTTAGCTCTCTGATCCTTTTGTTTTTTTGTCGTTTTGTTGGTTTGGGTTTTAATTTCGGTGCAATTGGTTTACATTTAAATGTTTAAGGGGAGGGGCATTTTCAAACGAATGACTTGTTGACGTTGTCTATTTTAACCGGAATAAACCGCCTTTAACCAGCCATCATTGGTTCCAGTTAAACATTTTTTTGTTGTAGGAATAACTCAAAATAATACCATTTTAGTATGTTGTTTTCAATCTCAAAAATCAAAATAAACAGTATATCATAACAAAGCAAAATCATTGAATAATGAATACTCTAAATTTCGAATTTGTTTCGATTTAAAAACCTATTGACTCGGACATAGGTATATCGAAGAAAAGACAAATGCTGAAGAGAGACCTCATACATGTAAATCCTTTTTCTAATAGCGTTATTAATCCAAGCAGTTTTCTCTTCAGCATTTGTCTTTTCTTCGATATACCTATGTACCGAAAAGAACGAATAAACGTAAATGGCTCTGTTTTATATAAGAAACTAAAATCAATCTCATGTCCTTACCATAACAGCTAGATTTTGATGAGGCTGTATACCAGAGGAGATAACGCTCTTAGCCTGAAATTATACCAAAAAAGTGTTAGAGATATGATTGTGATCATGATCCTTAAACATATGACCTCACTTCTCATACATAAAATATTATATACACAAAGTACGAGATTTTAGCCTATTCTCCCATTAACTATGCGGTTCCTGATTATTCATACACGAGGTATCGTTTAATGCCAAAAATATCATAAACTACTTATAATTTTGAATTTTTTACATGAATTTTTGAAAATTGGTCAACTCCACCAAAATTATAAATAGTTCATGTAGGAAATTATAACGATGTCGTTTTGGTCTTAACATCGTTAAATTAATTTATACACCAGCCGGGAATCGAACTCGGGTCTGCACCATAACTCGAATCTGCACCATGACATGGTAATATTCTACCAATAGACCAATGGTGCTTCGTTGTACATTCAAACACATAAATATATATATAATATATATATACGAAATATCCCACAACAAAAATAACAAACTTTAATCTTTCACCAATCGATAAAGAATATACTTTAACTAGTGGTTGATCCGCGCTTCGCGCGGAATTTTGTATTGTGTTTATTGACGTAGTTAGAAGAAAACTCGATGAAATCAAATATTTTCATTAAATTTTGTATTTCACAAAGTAAAAAAAAAATCAATTTTTAATATTTATAGTGTTTAATGGTTTTTATATGTACTTAATGTATATATATATATATATATATACAATATTTAGAAAATAATTACATAATATATTAATCAAAACTTTAAAATCAAATTTGGTTTGTAAATATCTGAATATTTCTGTAGGTTTATGATTTCTAAATATTCATAATCACATACCCAATTTTAGATACTTACATTAGCGTCAAGTCATTTCCACAAAAACATCATGTAGTTAGTCATTTAATCATTTAAAAGTATCTCAAAACTCTGACGTGTTTCGAAGGTGCACTCATAATCTCACTCATAATCTCTCTCTCTCTAACTTAAGCTATGTATATTTGTGCGAGGTTTTATAATTTAATATTTTAATCCACTTAAAATTTATAAATTTTTTTTATATTTTAGTTTTTAACCTTTTCGAAATAGATTTGAATATTCGTGGATATTAACGAACTCGAATCCGAGAATTTATTTTTTGGATTTGGTAAAACCGGATCCAAATCCAATTATCCTAGAATTTCATAGTTTACTATCCATATCTAGCTAATCATTTAAATAGAGTACCCCACTTTTAATAATAATGAAGAAATACATTAATATATATATATATATATAGGTTATCATTTATAAATAAATGTCTTTTCAAATTCTTGTTAAAATCAATGAATGATAGTTACCATGAGAATTAAAAACACAAAATATAATAAATCATATTAGCAATTTAAAATTAACAAATGAGTTGATGATGTGTCACAATTTTAGAGTATGAGAAAATAATGTGGCATCATAAGAAGATAGTACATTCTCCTTTATATATATAGATGCTTAATCATAGTGCAGAATATGGATAATTACCGAATCAAAACCACGTGGCATAGATGGTAAAGTCAAAAATAAAAGTTAAAAGTAGATGAATAATACCATCTATATTTGGATCTCCTGAAATAAAAAAAAAAGTTGGAATTTTACCTACAAAAAAATAAATATTGGAAATTTCGACAAATGTGTATCATTTTTTTTTTCCTATGTCCTGAATTATTTTGTTTTTTGGAATCGATCTGAAACTCCGACAATTAATCCGCCATTTTCTATGCGGTCTCTCTGCTCATCTATTCAATATCAGATCTGGGTCTCATTCGCTTTCGTTTCAAGGTAGAAAGAGTTTCAAATACTCATCACTCATCAGTAATTTCGATTTTAATTTCTGGGTTCGAATTCGAAAAAAAAATATTTATTTCATTTTTATTAAATTATATGTTTTTCCCCAAAGCCACGGAAAAAGAAAAACACAGTTGTTCCTTGCTTCATGCTCGAAAATGAGATTAAGCTAAAAACAATATTTAGACCCGAGTTCATGTGTTGTAACTGAATATATATAGTTATGTGTTTAAATGTACAATGAAGCACCATTGGTCTAGTGGTAGAATATTACTCTACTATGGTGCAGACCCGAGTTAATTAATTTAACGATTTTGAGACCACGTCGTTTTGGACTCAACATTTTTTTTTTTTTTTTTTTTTAGAATTTTCTACGTGAACTATTTATAATTTTGAATTTCCTACCTGAACTTTTGAAAATTGGCCAGTTCCACCAAGATTTTAGTTTAATCGCAAACCAGACCAAACCATTAAGCCATGTGTCAGCCACATCAGATTCTGTTAACGATTTTTGTTTGCAAGTGCTCTCTTGGAAATCTTTCTGAAAACATTATCGACAAATGTAAGTAATATATCCAAGCTTCTATCTTCTCGTCTTCTTCCCCTTGGTAGAACCCATACTTCGGTCTGATCTTCCGGTTCCAGCTCCGCCCAGAAAAAAAAGTTGAGAAATTGAAGCCTGTACATATACATATACACGATTAGGGGTTTAGGAGTGAAGATGAAGAAGGAAAGAGGCGATCGAGTTCGAGTTGAGAGAAGCGCCAGAGAAGATGGCGATGAGATCGAGTTCGAGTTGAATTCCACGGTTGCTTTTATTTTGGCCAACCAATATTTGATGCATAGCATAATATCTGCCACTTGTAAATCTTTTAGTCCTCTTCGCCTCACACTTTTTGTTTTTGTTGCAATAAAGTTTCATATTATTAAAAAAAAAAGGTCATTAAACCAGCAAAAAAAAACAATTGATAAAAATAGAAAGAACAATATCATTAACGTCGCATCAATGGTCTACTTAATTATTCTATCGGTTATATAAATACTAGTCTAAAAATTTCATCACGAGCAATGATAATATAACTAGTTACGGATACCAAATAAGGAAACATCCTCATCGCCGGCAAGCTCCTTCGGAGCTCCAGCCACCGTGGCTCCACCTCCATCACCATGTTTGGAGGGTCTTCTCTCTGCTTTAAGTCCTCGGGTCTTCCCAAAGCTGCACCAAACAACTTCCTCTTCTCCAACAAGCTCAACCTCGAAGATAAGGCAATGTTTCAAGATGGTCTAGAAGCTTCAGCCTCTGTTCTCTCTACTCTTTAGAAGATTTTGCTGCGTTTCCAGTTTCTTATCAAAACTCTAGCCTTGTGCTAAGATCTGTCACCAGTCTTGCAACAAATCCGGATCTTGAGTCACATACTCTCCCATCTACTTACAACTCATAACAAAGATGGCTAAACAAACTAGTTTTGTTCCAAAAACGGAAGAGTTCTCTCTCGATGAGGTTTGAAGACTAAATACTCCGATACCTGCCTCCTTTCTAGCATAGTGCTAAGAAATCTACTCCATCAGCAGCCTAAAAGATACTAGATTACATGATTTTACAACAACTCTACACAATGTCGATGCTAAACAACAACTCAAAAATCATCCAAGAAGAAGAGGAGGAGATTATAGAACTACCTCATGTAGATAACTCTCAGCTCATTGCTCGCTTTAATCGAAGTCTGGTTGGTCGTATGTTCAACCAAGAGGTCAGAAGTACCGAAGCTCTCTTAATCTTCATGCCAAGACACAACATCTGGGACGTAGAAGGCCGTGTTCACGGCATAGATCTTGGTAACTCCCGTTTCCAATTTGACTTTGATTCGGAAGCTGACCTTCAAAGAGTCCTCAACAAGAGACCGTGCCATTTCAACAAATGGTCTTTCTCTCTTGAGAGATGGATCCCTCATGTAGGAGAGTCTTTCCCAAACAACATGGTTTTCTGGATCAGAGTCTCGGGTATCCCAACCCATTTCTGGATGGAAGAAAACTTCAAAGCAATCGGAAACAGACTTGGTGAGGTAAAAGCTGTTGATGCAAGAGCAGCAAGGCTGCAAGTCTCTCTAAACGCAAATGCTCCCCTAAAGTTTGAATCAAAGGTGCGGCTTCAAACTGGAGAAGTTGTTAAAGTTGAACTGAAGTATGAGAAGCTTGACAGATGGTGCCACACCTGCAAACACATATCTTATGACGAGAGATCATGCCCTCTTCTAACAGATGACCAAAGAAAAGAGAAAATCTTAGAAAGAGAAACAACAAGAAACTTAGCTCAAGCTGTAAGAGATGAGCAAATCAGAGACAGGGACAGCAACCATTTTCGCAGACAATCTGGCCAGCCTTCTGCACCTTACCGGGAAAAAAACCAGGCGCTTACTCAACTAGAAGAAACCAAAAAGACAAAGATCTCGACAGAAGGGGAAAGAGCAGTACCTCAGAGAGAAAGGATTGACCATCACGACGTTGATGAAAAGAGAAGTGAAAGTGTATGGAATAGGATTGAAAAAAGATCTGACTACCGATCTGAAGCTCGGCTTTATGAAAAACGTTACGAGCCTCGTGAGGAGGACCATTCCCGACACAGAGAATTTCCAAAAGATTCTGGGAATGTTTATCGTAAACGACGATATGAAGACTCTTTTGTGGTTGCTAAAAGGAATTCAGGAAGATACCAGGCGAAGGAAAACCTATCTCAAAACCTATCTCAAAAAGGAACCCGTGCTGCAAAACCGCTAGTGGCAAAACCAGTTCCAGATTTGAAGCAATCTTCTGATTCGCAAAGAACCGTCTCAGATACTCACCATGTTTTGAACAGAGCAAAACAGGGCAACTCATCTCCTGATCACCAGAGAAGCTGACCCTTCCGTCTGAATCTCCTGCGCAAATCAAATGATCAAGCAAAAGGAAAAAATATCGATATTGGAGAAACCTCAGAAGCCGGGAGCTCGGCAAAAAAAAACATTAATTTCGATCAAATCATCCTTGCAAATTTCAACACTCAGCATCAACCAGCAGAACAAGTAGGGGAAAAAGGGGAGAATGCTTTCCTTAGCCAAAAAAGATGGTATGAACAAACTTTGGAAGAGAAAGAGGAAGGGGAAGAAGCTGAACCGATGTTGGAGGATCACATCCCAGAAAATGGAGACGAGGTCTATGTGGAGGATATAGATGCTGTGGATTCGACTTTTGCAGAAAATCTAAAAAGTCTTGAGGATGAATTGATGGAAGAGGATCTCTCGGCTGAGATTGAAACTCTCGGGCCGAAGGAAAAGATTGCAGGCTTAGCAGATGATGATGAATGGTTAGATGATGCAGAGCTCTACGAAGAGGGAGATGATGAAGATTTCTTAGAAAATGATGATCTTCGGGGTGACGATTTGTTGCACGAAGAACAACACAAACTGGACGCAGAGCTCTTAATGCCGATGGAGCAGTGTATTTTGGCTATGACCATGTTTGTACCGTTGAGCCGAAAGGCCGAAGCGGTGGTCTAGCCCTTTTTTATATGGATGATCCTACGGTTTCTATTTCATATTCGGACGATCGAATGATTGATGTTGAAACTTCTCTAGAAGGACATAAAATCTTTATGACTTTTATCTATGGTGATCCGGTTGTTCGAAACCAAGAACATGTTTGGGAAAGACTTACACGGATGAGTTTAACCAGGAGTAATGCTTGGCTTATGATCGGAGATTTTAATGAAATCAATGGGAATCACGAAAAACATGGAGGCCGCCGAAGATCAGAAAACTCATTTCTCCCTTTCCGCGTCATGCTCGAGAATTGCGGGATGTTAGAGTTCCCTTATAAAGGAAACTCTTTCTCTTGGGTAGGGAGGCGACGGTCAGACAAAGTAAAATGTAGGCTGGATAGGGCAGTTGCAAATGAAAAATGGCAATCCTTATTCTCCCACACATCTATGGAGTATCTAAAATTATGGAGTTGGGTTCGGATCACCGGCCGGTCTTAGCTATGATAAAAGCAAATCCGCAGAAAAGGAAAAAATTCTTTAGATTCGACAAAAGATGGGTGGGAAAACCGGGTTTTAAAGAGACAATAACCTCGGGGTGGGGCTCTTTTGATGATATACCACGTCGGAATATTCATCAAAAAATAGCCGCATGCCGTAGGAATATTTCCTCTTGGAAAAAGACGCTACCTACTAATACGGCAAGATTAATTGAAGAACTAAAAAACCAATTAGACTTAGCACACGATGATGATAACACAACATTAGAAGAGATAGAGGATATCAGGAGACAACTTTGCACAGGTTTTCGGGAAGAAGCAATTTATTGGCAACAGAAGAGCCGGGATCAATGGCATAAATTTGGAGACAAAAATACGAAGTTCTATCATGCCATCACCAAACAAAGACGGGCCCGGAATCGGATAATTTCCTTGAAAGACCAAAATGGGAAGTGGGTGGAGGATGAAAGTGGGATAGAACGAATAGCAACTCACTACTTCCAGGATTTATTTACAACATCGCAGCCTACAGATCCACAAGAGGCACTCCGGTATATGATACAAGGATTTTGTAATCCTTTAGAGGTATCAATACCCTCTTATCGATGTAATATAAGAGGTTATCGAATCCAATTGGGAATAGTCTTAATCACTAAGCATGCAAGGCAATTACAGCAAGTTAAGCTAAACGATTGTGGTTTTGCGATTAAGAATCCAAATTAAGCAAGTAAAAGCACTAAACAAGATTGTAATTCAAATAATAAAAGCGGAACAAGAGACGAGGTTATTGATATAGGGTGATCCAAGCTCAATTAGTGGTGCTCAATTACTCATGAAGCTAATCCCTAGGCAATAGATCTCTAATCTAGATTAGTTCTCTTTCAAGCAACTAATCTCTATGCTAATTATCAAACCCATTAGCAAATCATCATTTGTGGATTATCAATTAGCAAGCATTAAGAATTATAACAAGATCAACCAAAGAAATGCCCTAAACAACTAA